>VYZT01010487.1:0-15519 GCA_013400735.1 Pomatostomus ruficeps
AAAAAAAATAAATAAAATCTATATACACATTCAGTAGTTTAGCTGATCGCTGCTACTTCATTTGCAAGTAAATTAATAAAACAAGGATGGCTATGTCTGCTTATTTTTTAATTCCTAATATACATTTTCTTTCTGTCAACAGGGCAACCTTGTCTCTTCAGTTCCCTGTAGGCACGGGCTGCAGACTTCGACAGATGTATGGCTTACTGTGAAGGATCAGTACAGCCATCAGAAAAGAGAAGGGACCAGAACATGCTCAGCTCAGAAGGATAAGGAGGCAGGAGGCATTAGCACTGTTCTTTACAAGCCTGAGAGGGCTTGCAGAAAGAAGCCCAGCTCCATGGGCCAGCACAGGCACTCCAGCTCTTTCTTCCAGAACTCACACCGTACTGGTGACTTGGGACACAGTGGATTATGATGAAGGAAAGGAAAACCTAGAAGAGAAGTACAGAGATTGCTGGGAGTCTCTGCAAGAGAGTGTAAGATTTACTACTGGAAAGGGATCTGGAAAAATGCATTTATTTCTCTCTTATTCCCTGATTTTAAGGGTTACATCTAACACTGCCCCACATTTTCACTTTTTCCTAGTATGTCATAGTTCAGCCATCAACTCTAGCGCCATCCTTTATATCCTCATTTGGACTGAATCAATGAAGATTGTTGCAAACAGAACAGACTTCAGTAGGTAAAAGAGAGCTCTCCTTTCCAGATCCAAACCCAAATCAGCCCTCCACCATTACCTCTCTTTAAGTCAAGCTGTGAATCAGTAACAAATCTCACCCAGCTCTTCAGTCAGCCATGAGAGAGGTCAGGGCACATCCCCACTTACCCACAGCCCTTCACTCTGCTGCTACCATTACGGCAGGACCCTGCCAGCTTCTCGTATCCCCACTGCAGTGTTACCACACAAAGCCTCCCCTATCCAATCCCTACTTTTCAGTCTTTCCTGACAAAATCCAGTACTAGTTAATAAATACATCCCAACTGGCTAGTTCTGTGCTACTCAGCATGCAGTGAAATGTGCACCTGAACAATCCCAATGCTAAATTATTTGTCTGGACTTTACATCTCCTCATAAATAAGACTCTTCTATGAAATACATGGTAAACTCCTGGAAATGCAATGCAGAAAGTACAGACTGCACAGTCTATGGGGTTAGAAAATTTGCATTTTCAGTGGGAAAAACAATGTACAAGACATACCTGATACATTAAAAAACCTCATATGTAACATAATATTTCTAGTCTTTAGGAATACACACACTGAATACCAAGCACTTGAAACTGAAATGTCTCAACACATGTAACAGCTATGCATTTTAACTCATATTTCCCTTAACAAATAGTTACAGTTCTTCTAGATATTGAGGTGGAAGGTGAAGTAGGAGCACAAAGACACCAAAGAAAGAGATTAGCTGTTGGACAACTTCATTATTTCTCTGCCGCTATCCAGGAGGAAAAAAGCCCCAACACTAATATATCTCAAAATACACTATCCTATTACAATGTAGTAGTATCACAAAGTAACAGCTGTGATAACCTTGATGTGCATAAAACCGGAAAATAACCAAATCACATATTCAAGATAATGCAATAGCTGCTGAATAAAACAACTCACTTATTTACCTCTATCAGATAAGGGGGGGGGGAAGCCATTTTGCAGAACTGTTTTGGAGAAGGGAAGATAGGGTGACACCTACAAGCCCAAAGACTAAAGCTACTTTATTATTAAAGAACACTTAAACTTAGATGGAAATTTACCTACCACTTTGCCAACACCGAGAATAATTAAAGAAGTCCTTTACTCTGAAAAATTTACAGACTAAATTCAGCAACACAAATGTGTGAAGGTTAATCCTTCACAGAAGCATGGAGAAGTGGCTGAGTGACAGGAAATGAGCGCTTGCTTTAAATGGCAAAGCATAAAAAAGAGAGGCAAGAAGGGCAGAAGTTGAACATTTGCTGTGGCTAGAAGCCATGTCAATTGGAACAAGGAAATAGAAAAGAGCCTGAAGTTAGTGGACTGGAATGAAGGACAATGGGGTGGGGGAAGGAGGTCATTTTGTGGGTATTCTGTGTATAATGTAAAAAGACCATTTGGGGTCATTTAACCCAGCACCCTACTCCTGGCAGTGGTAAGAGCATACTCCTCAGAACTGGTGACTCTGGACACTGTCTGTAGTCCATTCCTTTTGTCCTCCCTCAGAATCCATAGACACCGGGTTAGGGGTGCTAAAGGGTACATGCCTGACTTTTCTCTTTGTATCTGTTTAGGGACCTGTTGCTCACAAATTTGTTCAACCCACCCTTGAACATGCTGATACCATCTGCCCTCACAACCTCCTGCAGAAGAGTTTCCAGAACCTGACTGCCTACTGGGAAGAAGGATCTAATCTCTTCCAAAATGACCTCTTAACAGTTTCAGTACTATGGAATTTACTGAATTTACTGAGTAACAGCTTTTGCCATGCTTCTCTTCCAGTTGTTACAAAAGCAAGGTGTGCTCCTTTGGGAGATTCAGATTCACAGGGCCTTCAACAAAATTAATTTGCAACTTCCTGTCTTTAATACTAGTCTATTTGATTGGGATTGACTGTGTTACTTGTTTCTCTCTCCATTTTTCTCCCTTTTCCTCAATTTCTCTGCCTGCCTTTCTCTCCCTCTGCTCCTCTCTTGCTGTCACTTTCCCAGTTTTCTCTTCCCACTCCTCACATCTCACTGATGTGCTTCTAGCAGGACATGGCTCAAGAGTCACATGTGACTCAAGCAGCAGTTCAAGGTGGTCTGCAAAGATACAGTGTTTATATTCTTCAAGGTATAGTATTTGTACGGTCTACTGTAAGATCAGTATGTTAGTAGATGTGTTTCGTACTTTGTATCAGTGTAAATGACTGTTTAAAAGATTGCTCATCTCTCCCTCTGGAGCTGCTGCACTTGCTGGAAACACAGAGAATCTTGAACTGGTACTGACAATTGTAAAGGCAAAGTAGGGAGAAGCTTTACTGTAAGATCTACTATAAGAGCATATAAATGCATTCACATTATTACTAAATTAGTATTTTACCTTGCAGGTGGGGGTGTAAAACAATCACCACAGCAAAAACTATTGTTGCAGCTTGTATGCTTTGCTGTTTCAAAAATCTACTCATGCCCAAGACGAAGGTGGCTCATAGATGGTCCTCCCCATTCATCAAGAGGAGGATGCCCTGTGTCTTCTGCTCCATACAGGGCAAGGAACAGAGAGTGGAGCTAAATTGCTGGAGTAGAAAAAGCACCAGCCTTGTCTCCACCTCCACCTTTGCTCTAACTGTTCCAGCAACCAGCGCAAAGCTGCCTCAGGCTTCCTGATGGGCCATCTCTCTCTGCTGTCCCTGACAGCAGAGAGATGCCTTTAGTGCCTCGTACAATCTTGCTGCCTTGGGTGGTTTTATGTCCTTTTCTGTTCCTCACCTGCAACTCAATCATCTCCCAGTCTTACCAATACCTGCAATAATCTGATTGACCTCAGAAAAGGAGTGAGGGGATGGAAAAATTGGAAAGATGCTACTCTAAAGAAAACACTGATTTTTCACTAGAGATTTCAGCCCTGGGATGCAGCTGAAAGATAAGCAGCAGGGCAGCTGAAGGTCTGGCACTAGTTACATTCAAAACTTAGACCTCCTAGGTCACTCTTGTCGCTACTGTACCTTTTCTTGCCTGATTTCCTAGGTTACAAGTGTGCTGTTGAAATTCAATTTAAAGTAGGAAGGAAAGCATCACCCCAGCTTCAATGCAATGGAGAACTCAGAGAGATTCATGATATTTTGAGACTTAGCATAGCTATTTAAAGCCTTCAGTCTTTTCTCTCCTGCAGTCACCCAAGTGTAAGGAGGCATAAATACTTTTACCAGAAGTCAAAGCACTACAAAATACGATGAGATTCTCATATTAAATACCCCATCAAAAAGAAAGCTAGACAATTCTTGTTGATAAATAACTTATAAGGAAGACAAGGAGGACACCAACTATAGATGCTTGCATGTATCACCTAATTTACCTCCTTTAGAAAGGTTACTAAGGCATATAGAAAATACTGTGCAAATACAGTATTAAAACAATCTGATTGATTAGGAACTTCTGATAAAATGACCTTTTGTGGTATACTACAGTATTGATATAATTACTTTAAAACTATTATTACAACTGTGTGCATTTTAGCAGTCTTTCAAAACCATCTGCAGCAGCTAAACACTGCTTTAATGAAATAAATTGCACTTTCTCCACCATTTATAGACCACTTTTCAGAGCAGCTACACTTGTTCAGAATATAAAATAACACACTGAAACTTTCTAGAAGTTGTCCACTTGAAAACTGCAAACATATGACCATACATAACGGTCATCACCTAAATTAGCACCTTAAAATGTCAGTGAAGATATTCAAACTGTACAGAAAACCTTTGAGACAGTTACCCTGGCAGTTTTCCTTGTAGAACAATCACTATCTCAAAAAAAATCTGACAAAGTTCTTAGACCACACCAGAAGTATTTTTTTTCCCCATCAATTCACCTCTTGTGAAAAAACATTTTTGATTTCAGAATTGATTTTCAATGTTTGAGGGTCTTTCCACTCCTGTGTGCAACTCTCTGTATGATCCTAGGCATCAAAAGAAAAGACACCAAGACCCCCTCTTCTGATTTCTCCCAGCAAGACACTGGATTAGCATGCTGGCCAAAATGTATTGCTCAGATACCCACAGCAGAAAAAGCACTAAATATTAGCAGTCCACCTGCTCCAGAAAGCTCCTCCCTACTTTGCCTTTACAATTGTCAGTATCGGTTCAAGATTCTCTGTGATTCCAGCAAGTGCAGCAACTCCAGAGGGAGAGATGAGCAATCTTTTAAACAGTCATTTACACTGATACAAAGTACAAAACACATCTACTAACATGCTGATCTGATTTGGTTCACGCTCACTTTTGACTCTAAAACTTGAAGCTCCTGGAGGAATTGAGACCTAAATTCTGCACTGATTCACAGAAACACAGAAGCAAAGAAATCTAACATGACTCTACATCATTAATCGTACAGCTTCTTTAATCCAATTACTTTGTATTTTCTCTTAAACAAATGAACTGCCAAAACTTGGCCTGGACCCAGTTCTCAAAACAGCTCAATTTCATCTTACCTGACCCATATTTTCAGTTGGGAAATCATGGAAGAGACTGGAGGGAGTGGGGAGATTTAAACACCACATCTGCTCCAAGCTACAGTCTGCATGCCCCACTCTCCTTCTCTCTCCCAGCTTCCTTCCCCCAGAGTCCAGGTTAATAAAGAACACTGCATATTGGATACTGAAGTTAAGCACACAGCTCTGTAACATCTCCTTGTAATGTCAATTAGCCCCTCACACACAGAAAATATGTATTAAATGCATGGTTGCAACCATTATACTTTCCCCAAATGCCTTGGAATTTTAATTGCGTGTTGCTGAAATCTGCAAATTGGCAAGAGAAACAAGAAAACCCCTCTGAATTCCTGAGTGCACGGTGCTTATTTTGACAGTTGTAGTTTATTTATAGTACTTGACAAACATGTTCTCTCCTTGGTTTTGTAATATAATGAAGTGAGTATTTAGACCTGCACTGTTAAGCCTCAGAGGGGAAAAATAAGTATAAATTCAAATAGTATACATTCAAATAAATGTACAGATTGGCAAGATGCTACTTACAATGACTAAATTGCATTGTTACTTTAACTTAGTTTGAAGCATTTTGTTTTGTGGAGAGAGCATACCCTTAACTTTGAACGTGGCATGTGAGTCTGCACGGGTGTGCAGGAATCTCTTAACCCATTCCCATAAAATGGTGTCCATTTTTTTCAGTACATTAAATGCTTCTGAAAAGGTGCTGCATGGAAGGCTGGTCTGCCAGGTACAATTACAGAGGAGTGCAGGCAGAGGCTGCGGAAGTTTCTCTATGCACAAACTGGCTGATAACCTGAATGCACTGAGGTACCAATGCAGGTGAGCTCCGTCCATCCCCAGCACAGGCCCCTCCAACAGCAGGACCACAGCCAGACCCAATGTTGCCGGCTCTCAAAACCAACCCGTTCTGCAGGAACCACAAGGCTCTCAGCCACTGGCAACCTGCTCTTGTTGAAACCCTCAAACACAAACCCATCCTCCTCGGTCCCCTAGACAAGCCAGTTATCCACGGGTTATTCTGTCTTCATATAAAAAGGCAAGACAGCTTCACCCCCTAAAGCACAAACAGCGCACATGCAGTGTTTTCCCATTACGTCTATGAAGTATCATACACATATAATGTATATTTCTTAAAACAAAACCAGAAGTATAAACTGCTGCTCTACACATGTCCAATACAAGAATCTAGACAAGCAGTGCTGGAATACAACTGAAAAACCAAACGAGACTGCGTAAACAAGAGGAAATATAAGAATTTATCAGATAAAACATATATGCAGCATCATAAAGGCTGTTGCACAGTGCCCTCCAAGGGCAGCAAACCTGAAAGTCAAATAATAAAATTAAGTGGTATACAAGGGAGTGTGCACAGAAGGGACTTCAATCCTCTTTGTTCTTAGCCATGATACAATTTCACAGCCGCTCTCAAGATTCATCGTTTCCATGTTTGGCATGCAAGAGCACAGAATGCAGTTCATTTGGGAATTACCGAGCCAGGCTGTGCCAAGTAAAATCTACCACAGCATCAGCCAGCCTCTGCCACAGTGCCCAAACACCCTGGCCGTCAGAACATTTCTAAAGGTTAAAATAAAAACAGAAGTAGCTTCCGAAGAGTTAATTCCTATAATATTAACTAATCGATCCTCAGCAAAGAAACTGCTCCTGTGCAGCCTTTGTCCGAGTACGCCGGGCAGAGGACTTCGCCTGCAGGAACTGCTACCTCCACATGCTTAAATTCACTCAGTGTAGAAATGTATTATTTTTATGGTTTGCAAGCTTGACCATACACAGCTGCAGAGGATCTCTAAATTAGTTAATACACCATTTCAAAAGGAAGAGTTATTTCTCCAGGGATCATGTGCCAAACAAAGCGAGGAGGGAATGCTGAACCACTGGTAGTTTATATGACAAAAGATATTTTTCAACTACACACAGCATTAATTATGAACGTCCTTCCTATCCTACATCTGGAAACTTCTCATGGAAAACACTCACATTTTCAACACAACACAAGGCAAAAAAAGAAAAAACCATTTCTAAAACCACTTTTGTAAGCTGATAATTTCACCTTCATTAAAGGTGATAGTTTTTTATTTCTACAAAGAAGCAAAAGCTTGCATTTGTGTAATTCCTGTTCTAATAATTTGACTGTACATACTAAGGAAAAGAGTCATAATGAAATTAAACTTGTTACTTAGAAAATATAAGACCCAAAAGTTTATGCTAGAATATGGTTGTGCACAGGAAGGGCTATTTCACACATGGAAATAACAAAAACAACACTGATATTAGAGTTTAACAGTGACAATCCATCCTTAGATAATATACTAGATTTAAAAGCAAAAGCACTTAAAGCATTATTTGAGTTGAAAGTATTGAAAAAATACATTTGCAAAAAATTACAAGCACCATAAAAAACAAACGTAAGCAAGACAAATGCCAGACTTGCATAGTATGTAGATGAAATATATTAATTATAATATGAAACTGTTGAGTTCAAAACTGCCTTTGAGCCACACATTTTATGCAGACTTCACTCAAGCCAAGAAATTTTAATTCCACACTGCAAAGTCTTGAAAACTATTAATATTCCATACGGTGTAAGGGAGAGCACTTCTCCCCACCACCCTCACTGAGACTCATATTTATTAAGTGCTGACAGTTAACTTTCAGGAGACTCTCAAGGAGATCTGGTCCTTATTCTGTGCATTTACAAAAACTGGGCTGAAGGTGCCAAGAAACACAACTGTATTTTATTATTATTTAAATAATGAATTTGTGATAGCATTTTACTACGAAGCAATGATAAGTCTTGCAGGCAAATGCCTCCTTCAGCAAAGGTTTGAAAATTATTTTTATTTAAACAACAGCTGGTCTTGCCTATATGGACTTAAATGAGCCATGCAGAGACAAACTTGTTTCAGTTTGGCTAAGACAGATTAAAAAGCATTAATTCTAGTTAATATCCATTGTGGTCCCTCTACACAGATGGGAAAAATAACATTAAATTACCATGCTTACATACAGTCAATACCAGACACCCAATAAAGCACGGATTCAAAGCCCTGCTCATAATGCAACTGATGCACACCGTTCCAGCAGAACAGCTCAGCTGCAGGTTAGCTCAAAACAAAGGAGATCTACATTCATTTCTCCACTTTGCCAGAGCCCTCCTGCACAACCTTGTTTTTTGTGTGCTGTAACTCCCCATCCCTAAAAATGGGGAAAACCACTTATTCCATAACCTCATGTCAATAAGCAGATTTACCATCAGGAGATGCTGAGATACAGAGGTTGAATAACTGACACAAAGCAAATAAAGAGTACTTAAAGCTTTAATTATCTTCTCTTAAAGCTTTGGACACTTCATCACAGAGACAGAAGGAAAGCTTTTGCACAATAGTCACAAGTGGTATCAGCAAACACAAGTCAGGACTGCCTACGTAGCGAGATGGAACCGTATTTTGATATCTGCAGACCCAAAGCAAAGGCATGACACCTCCTCTGTCACCAACATATATAAAAGACCGAAAGTAAGAAGTCCCCAGTTACTTTCTTTGAGCTCTAAATCAAGAATTAAACTCTCTGATGTAATGCAAAGTAGGAGAAGAGATCACCAGACACACTCTCGAAAGATTTAAAACACTTTAGGTCCAAACAGTCATTCTTCAATTCATATTAACCACTAACCACCTTTTGAACTTGAAAGCCACATTTAACTTTCATAACTCAGTATTAATATCGGGAGTCAAATAATCTTGCAGAAAGTAAAGATCTCCAGAGCACTGGCCTACTGAAAATGATGAAGAGGACTAAAATCCATTCAGAAGATGCTGCCAAACATACATTACACTAGGACACTTACAAGGACAGCATTGCTCCCACGAGGAACCTATGAATTTGCGACATGTATTAAATATATGTTTTCAAGTCAAAAATCTACTTTTCAAATGCAGGCCAAACAGAGACCGTTCCCACGCACATATTCTGCACCTCTGCACAACTAGCTGCACTAGCCTGTGAAAATCAAAATCACAGCCTGAGGAAGGAGACAGAAGGGCACATGAGAAATGAAGCAGTCAATGAGACAACCCCAGGTAAGATTTTGGGGGACACAGGCAAGCTATGGAAAAATCAGAAGCAAGGAAAGTACTGAGGAGAGAGGAAGTTCCGGAATAAACTTCCCCTCATATTACCCACATATGTGTAAAAACCACATAGCTGCTCAATCACAGGGTGTTGAGTGTGCTCAGGGTTTGGGTTTTTTGGTTTTTGTTTTTTAAACAGATGATATGTGGGTTACACACATGAAAATACAGTCACTGCAAGCTACAAAAATAAAAATGAAACATTTGTTTTTAAGCTATTTTGTTTGAAATGTCAAATGGTTGCCACTGTTTGTAATTGCATCTTGTATGTTGTATTTTATCAGAAGAAAAATACCCCATATAAGATGTGGTAAAACAGTTCTTACTGAAAATCATTCACAACCTGAACCTTTGTCTTTCAATATGCAGAGCTGCTCTGAGATTTGTTAAATATCTTGAACTCCCATTACTGCACTACGACTAAAAGAAGAACAGTATTTTGCAACGAGGCCAAAAATTAAAGCAGAGCCAACCATAAACTTCTGTCAAACACCAGGCATAGCACAGGGGAAAATACAAACATGGTGGTGAGGGGTGTAAGAACAGATGTCCAGAAAAATAAAAAGTTTAGCACATTTCCAACATAACACAGAATACCGTTTCGGACAAACATTTTCAAATGTGACTTGAGGATTTGGCAACCTCTAAAATTAACAGCACAACAGGTAGTACATGGCATCATAAAGAATTCCCTGAATATGTAAGTTTTAAGATTAAACTTGCAGGAGAGAGTGAGATGCCTAAAAGGAGAGGACTGGCAGTGACACCTGAAAAACGTCTGTAAAGACACAAAGGCAGCAGAGATATGAGGGGCAGGAGGTCAGAGGAAAGGTTAGAATAAGCAAAGTAATAAAGGCAGGAAATTGAAACTAAGTTCTCGAACTATGTATTTAATATCTCCTTCACAGCATGCCAGTAATGTTCATACGAAAGGAAAAGATGGAAAGCAGTGACACTGTAAATTGGCTTCCCAAGAACAAATTTTGGCTACCTTAAACATCACGCAGCAACCAGAGTCTCTCACTTGCTTAATCTCCCCACAGTCATAAATTGACCATTTCTTTTTCTCACGAGAGGTGAACTTTTCCCACAACTGCGACAGGTGAAACTCATCTCACTGTTGTGGCAATCAGCACCTGCCTGCCTTTTTACCAAGCAGCTGCTACAGAGGCAAGCTCCCAGTGCCTGGCTGCACAACTGGAGCCTTGTTAGCCATAAGCAGAGCTGCCTCCTTCGCACCGTCTTTATAGAAGCTGGATGACTTCACCCCAAGATGAGCAATACCAAAACTCCTTTGGTCACACATACACACACAACAAACCCCTCCACTCACGTTTCCCTACCTATCAACATATTAAAAGGCAGTAACAACTATACCAGTTTCATGCATTATTTTCAGGAGTTGCCAGCCTTCCCTGTCACTCATTTGAAAGTCAAAAGGAATGCAGAATACTTGTAACTCCACTATGGATGAAGATTAATACAAGATACACTGCTTGTACTACAAATCCATTTTTACCATTAGAAATATTTGTAAAGGCTGAAATAAGACAAACTTGCTATGTGGGCCTTGAAGTGCATTATCCTCAACAGTCTATGTAATTAAAAAAGAAAAACTAAAACTATAATGTATTTTGACAAGTAGTCAAAATACATTATAGTTTTAGTTCATCTTTACCTGTGAATGAATTCAACTGAAACAAGGATAAATTAGGGTTTTAATATTATTTACACAAACCTTGAGAAGAAACACGCAATCTAACACACTCGTATGCTATCACAACTTTCGGATAGATTTGCAAAGTTCAGATTGAAGTCCTAGCACCTTGACCATGCAGACTCAGTTATCTAGAGAGCAACTAACAGTGTCTGAGATGTGCTTCTGTGTTTCCTTCCCATGAAAATCAGGTTAAGGTGGGAGGAGGGCGGAAAAGCATGTGGACTTCATCCTGACACAGAGCTGGGACGCACACAGGAGAGACATCTCCAGCTCAAGAACTGGAAGTTCCGTAATATTTGGGTAAGTCGTTACTGTCCCTAAAACAACATTGTCACAGCTAAAGATTTCAGAGCTTATTGGTTATCATCCCAACAGCACAAAAATCTTTTTAGTACCACACTAGATGTCACACATCACATTCAGTCCCTCCTTTAATTAATTATGACCCTTAGGACTGGTACTGAAAGGGTGGCTCTGGACCTGTCAGGCTAACTCTTGTGCTAATGCCTCCCCACAGACTGACAGTGGCAAAAAGCTTCAATAAAAAGGTTCATGTACATTTGTGGGTGGAAACTCAATACTAAAAAGACCAATTTAAACAGTTATTTATAAACATAATTTTCTCTGATTTCTGCTATTACCAACATCAAGAGACATTAAACCTCAGCTATAGCAAGAAGATGGGAACAGTTATGCTTTGGCAACTACAGCGAACACAGATCAGACCGAAAGCCTCTTTCCTCTTGGATAAGCAAGTACAACCAAAGATGTTACACTACTACTGTCTCCTCTCCAAATGTGGAGAGGCTCAGGGACACCATGCAATGAAACAAACCAACCTGCTAGATGTTTTAAAAAACCGTACAAGTTTCTAAAACATACTTAAAACCAAACTGCTTTATAAAGGGCAACAAAATATCCCAGCTTTCTGTTTCATCAGCTAAGACGTATGTTTCAGTAGGGCACCCACTGAGTGACGAATTCGCACTTCTCTTTCAGTGAAGAGAAGCGAGCTGCTGTTCACAACAGAACTCTGAGCTAAAAACCTCATAGCATTTTACTATTCTCTCCTTCCTTGGCAGGACTCTTTATTTATATAAGATTAGTGCAGTCAGGCATTAGATTTATAAACCAAAACCAAAAACAAACAAGGAGAAAGTTTTCACACTCTTCTTTATAGACCAGTTTCTGAAACGTACACACACAAAACAGCGTAACACATTGAAAGTCAATTGTTAAAAAACGAAACAACCCCAAAAAACAAAGAGAAAACTGGTCAAAACACACACAATCTCTGAAGGTACCCCCACCTGGAAACTATCTAAAGTCGTGCAAGCATTCAAGAAAGTACTGTTGGTCACCTAAACAGCCATTCCTCTGCTCCATTCAGAGCCTCTGAGGGCAGTTAAAACACACAGGCACACTTCAGTCCCTCACCTTCCCCCACCCTCCTCAGGTAAGGAATCAACACCAACCTGCAGTTGGGAGGTGGATCTAAGGTGATGTCAGCCAATTCCTTCTGAATCCTGTGGCAATAAAGCAAGAAGGAACAAAGGTAAGTCACTGTGTGGGAAAGCAGTTAAAACATTTGCCTCACATACTGTCACTGTGAGCTTGCCACAGCACGTAAGAGAGGGGCACCCTCAGCTGCAGCCCCCCACCAGTCCAAACCCCCTGAGCAGGACAGGCGCCCTGCGCTGTTGCAGAGACAGGCAGAGAAGTAGACAGCATCATGTACTGAGCCCAGACAGGTGCACTGCTCAGCGCTCCCACAAAGATGCCAACCACACAGTGGAAAAGACTGTCCGCTTTGCTCTGCCAACCAGCCTGTAAATGAGGGGAAACCTCTGCAAATGTGATGCACCGAGAGGAAACTGCAGTCTGAAAAGGAATTTTGTCTTACAGGATTGAGAGAAACAGTCATTGCCAAATTGGCTCCCTTCTCTCTCTCCCCCAGCTTCTCGTCACCATCTTGACAAAAAAAACCCCGCCCTGAGGGAGTCAATAACTGCGTCCTTCTCAAGGACACTTTAAGGAAGGTGAGTATCTATTTCCGAGGCCCCTGCACATTCCTACCACCTTCAATTCTCCCTTCTCTTCACCCTCAAGAGCCACACAACATCCCCATGCCCCCTCCCTAGCACTCCAGACGCTTCCTCTCTCCACTGCGCTCAGCCAACACCCTGTCCTCCCGGCCCAGACTATTCTGGGCTTACGCTGCTTTTGCCACAAAACGCCCAACCAGCTATCATCCTCTTCCCCGGAGTCCCATTACTGTCACTCAGGCTTCCCTTCCAGATTTCCCCACCCAGCATTCAGCCTGCCTCCCTTCTCCTTTAAGCTCAGCCAGCATCTCCTGCCACTTGTCCTACACAAGAACCACAGCCTTACCACAGGAGGCAGTTTAAAATCTTCCCTGTAAAAGAGTGAAGGGCACGACACCTAAACAACACTTGCCACTATCTATGTCAGCTTACCATGGAAACCTGGAATAACCAAACTGCCTAGATTCTACAAAGCCACAGAGAACTTGGCTGCTGGGACAGGGTATTTGCATAAAACCCCAGTCACTTTTGACACCTACTGATACAACCTCTCTGCCGCTTGGCAAAGCTGTTCAGTGGGATGGTTTATTATTCTTACTAAAGTACTGCAAGTTTGCTTGAAAACTTCCATTTGTCAGCTTAGCTCCCGGGAGCAGGATGGTGCTGAATTCAGGTGACACACAGAATAAATAAGAAAGGGTAATATTTTTTTGATTTTTTTTTTTAAATTAGCAGCTCCAAGAATCTATCCAAGTGAAGAAAACTGACTGACACAGCTGTTCTGGAATTACTATTCTACACAGGTGTCTCTCCCTACATATTATTCTGGAATAAAAATTACTTCATTCTCAAAAAAAGTCCCAGCCCACTCTGTGCTGTGAGCAAAGACTATTTTAGAGCAGAATGTCCACAAGTGGACCTGCTGTGGATTATTTATTCTAGTCAGCATCCAACCATACATAGAAAATTCAATATAAGTGATGAGCAGACAAAAATAACAGCAGTGTTATGTGTTGGTAAAGACCTGGGACTATATTACACCACTTGCACTGGTGTGCACTCCCCCAAACCAAGCAAACTCAAACCTTCACAAACATTAATTAATCTCCAAATCAGTCCTTTTCAGGAAAGAAAAAAAGACACTCTAGACTCCAACCCACAAGAGAGGGAAACGGATGTTGAAATGCAATGCCTTGCTCGGGACCATATAGCTTCCAGTAGCAGAGAAAAAAAAAAAGGTCTAAATGTCAGTCCTACACCATTTCCATAAATGCTAGAAAGGAAAAAGGAAAAGATGGCAGAAATAATAGAGGGTCAGAATAACAGCCCAGAAAAAGAAAAGCCAGAAAAATATTTGGGATAAGCAGGAAGAGGGATCAGAGGACAGTGAAGCTGGGCAGACACTCGCTGCAGCAAGATGCTGAAAAAAGTGAGACAATAGCAGCTTCGTGTGGAAATGTTGAGCACAAGGGCTAGAGACGAGGAATTGGAGCAGCAGGGGAAAGCAGCAAAAGAAAATGAGGAAGAAGGGAAGATGCAACGAATCAGTGA
This sequence comes from Pomatostomus ruficeps, assembly GCA_013400735.1. NCBI lineage: Eukaryota > Metazoa > Chordata > Aves > Passeriformes > Timaliidae > Pomatostomus > Pomatostomus ruficeps. The sequence continues at coordinate 14,649 of VYZT01010487.1, forward strand.
GAAAACTGACTGCAACCTCACCTCTTGGCACTGGTAGATAGCAGTTTAGAGTTTTTACTCATGCTGACTTTGCTTTCCTTCTTCTTAGGCGTGCTTGTCTCTTTCTCTGTCTGTTGGTTGGAGGATGAAGATGAGGAGGAGCTGGTGCTGGCCCTCGAATCGTCATCCGACATAGCGACCCCCCCACCACACACCCCAACCTGGAGAGGAGACACCATGGGGTGTGGGGAACAAACAGTGAACACAAACACACACAGAGAAAGGCTGCTGACAATCTCGCTCTGTGTTTGGGTCATGCTCCTTTTAAAGGATCCTCGTGTCTCCCTCTCCTCTCTAGGCCCTACAGCCGTAGCAGGAGGAGCGGTAGCTTCCCATGCACTAGTAACACCGAGGAGCAGGGGGAAAGGGACTTTTAAAGCTTCCTCTCAGAAAGCAAGTGCAAAACGAGGGGAGACTGGAACGAGGACGACTGCGAGGATCAGGGAAGCTCAAAGCAATTCTTTCTAATCTCCCCCAAACTGCATACACGAGAAGAGCCATCACCACCCACCACTATCAAGCCTAGGGGTGTAGGAGATAAAAATGGAACAGCTCCGGTCCCTTGGGTTCCCGGGAGGCACGTGGGGGAGGCAGGAAGGGATTGGGCAGCGGGAGATGACCGTCGCCAGTTCTAAAATGGAAGTGGGGCATCATTGGCAACACAGGGAAGATCCTGGCAGATGTGTGACCTGTGGTGGGGAAAGCCCTGCCTGCTGGATAACCCCTGTCTGTGGGATCGGGTGCTGGAAGCCGCGAGGGGAGGTGGGCAGGAAGGGAGCAAGCCAAGGGGAAGGGCTCAGCAGGGAGTGGGGTGCACTGGTGGGACCCACCG
>VYZT01010487.1:16190-68163 GCA_013400735.1 Pomatostomus ruficeps
GGAGCCCCCGCTCCGGGGATGGAGGGGGATCCCGGCAGCCACGGCCTCCCCCCCCTTTCCCTCCCCCCCGGGAGGGAAGAAAGGGGCACACGGAGGGGGACGTGAGTTTTTAATGGAGACCTTCTGAAAAGTAACCTGCAGGGGTGTCGTGGGGGAGAGGGACAGGCGCCCTCCCCGGCTCCGGTGCTGCTTCCGTGCGAGAGCCCCGCGGGGACGCGGTGGAAGCAGGTGGCTGGGAGAGGGGCAGCTCCCGGGGCTGCTTTTTTAAGGCTCAGAGGGGGGTATTAGGCTCGGCGCGGGGGTTGCTTGCTTTTCTCCTATTCTCACATCTGTTTCTACCCCAAAGCTTCTCCTCTGCCTCACCTGCTTTGTCCCTCCGGCAGCAGCAGCAACTTCTCACCTGTCTCAGTTTGAAAGCAATAAGGGGAAAAAAGAAGAAGAAAAAAAAGAGCCTAACCCAAAGCCCACTCGCCCCCACCAATCCAGGCAAAAGGAATCCCCGGCAGCTTTCCCGTCTCTCACCTGTTTCAGCCCTAAAGCAGCAGCTGTGTCCTCCCTTCCCTCCCCCGGCTCAGCCCTGAACCAGCAGCAGGAGCAGCCGCTTCCCACTCGCCCTCGCCCGGAGTTCAGGATTCCATTGTCCCCCACACTGCATTTGGTGACATCACTGACACACAAAGAAGGGGCACTTCGTGATGTCATCAACGCATGCTGGGAGAGAAAACAAAATTCTGGGCTTGGCAGCGACAGCACTAACACACAGACACACACAGACACACACACAGACCCCCCAATTTTCCAAAGGTAAAAGTATTAAGGATTTTTTTTTTTCCCCCAGTCCCCTGATGGGGAGCCCGTCTGCGGGAAAAGGCGTGTTGTATTCGCCAGCGTGTTGTAATCGCGAGGCGATTTACTAATTTCTCCGAAACCTCTGCTGTCCATCTCTCGCTCCCTGTCCACCCAACGGAGAAAAGTGATTTGTCTGGAGCGACCCACCACCCCCGGCCCAGGCGCGGGGAGCAGCCCCGGTGGGCAGCCGCGGCTCTTCCTGGAGGTGCCGGACCCACTCGTGAAGGGACAATGGGGACCAGCATTCCCACCGACCTCACCCGGGGCATATTTGGCTCGGCGCCACCAGTTTCCACAGCCTATCGAGGGATCGCCTATCGAGTTACTTGGTGTCTTCAGTGGCCGAAAATACACTGGACTGTCACCAGCACGCACCACGATAATGGATCGGAGTTTGTATGTCACCCGTTCTCCCACGGGAGGACCTCGAGGTGATCCGCAGGCACACAGGACTGCTGGCTCGACAGGGCTCTGTTACGACATGATGCCCTGGGAGTCCCGAGGGGTCAATTACAGAACCGAAGCCGCGGGAGCGGCGGGGGACGGGGGCGAGGGGACATCCCGGGGCTGGACATCTCCGCTCCGTAGCGACCGCGGGGGGAGCGGGGGCAGCCGCGGCTGGCTCCTCCTGGAGCCCGGGCTTCCCGTCTGGCGCTGCCAGGCGCTGCCCGCTCCCGGGCTGCCAACATGGCCCCTGCGGCGGCCGCAGGCCCGGCCGGGGAGCCTTCCCCATTCCCCATTCCCCGCGGCCAGGTGCTGCCTTCGGCCCTGCCCGCCGGTGGGACCGCTGCTGTGAAGCTGGCCCCGGGAGGAGCCTGCCCCTTAGCAAAGGCGGAGGCTTGAGTGGGGATGAAACCCTTCAGGCTGGTGCCAGGTAACGGGTGTCCGTGGATTCTTTTGGGGTCAGCTGTCAGCCGGGCTGCCTGAGGATGCTGAGCCCTCCCTCCATGGGACAGCAGCTTCACACTTTGTGAGTCAACACAAGGATCTGGTCATGGCACTGATCTTTCACCATTTATATCCTGTAATCTATGAGCCAGAGGTACCCCTAGAGTGGACATCCGTGCAGAGACAGTCTTTTCCTCTGCCACCCTATCCTCTGCTCCCTTGGACCTCTGCATCTGCTGCTTCTCTCTCCTTACCCTCTCTCTTTCTCCTCCCTCACCCATTTTCTGCACACATCTCAGCAGCACCTCATTTCCCCTGGGCCAATCCCCAATCTATCTACCCTTTCCAAACTTGCTGCCTGATTTCCTGTTTGAGCTGTGCAGTGTGCTAGATATGGACACCCCAGTGACACACACTGCGAGTGTCACTCTGACAATGGAAGGAATTCCACTTCAGTGTCACACTTAAATAGTCTTTGTGTGTGGGTTTTTATTTTGGGGCTTTTCTTTTCTGCTAACCCTTCTCTTCAGTCTTTATTACCTGTGGTACCACGTGTTAGGCCTCAGTTAACGATCTTCCAAAAGCAGTTTGCTAGCAGAGGCAACCTGTCCAGTTTGACCTATGGGAATGACAATTGGGAAGCTGTGGCCATCCTACCTTCTAGGAACTGTAGAGCTGTGGCATCTCTGCCATTGACCACAGCCCTGAAGACACATAAATATCATGAAAACTGGCCTTTAGATAAAGGTGGATGATCTGATTACTTTATGACCCTCACTGATGAAACTGGGTCAGAATTCAGCTCCTGAAAACTGCGATGAGCCCCTCTGTCAGCATATTCCTAACTCATCCAGGGGGCTGTGGAGGATGGGGCTGGCAGTATGGTGCTATGTGTCAGGTGACAAATGCAAAAGATGTGAGGACACAGAGCAAGGTGACCAGGCTTAACAAATTTCACTTCTTATAAGGAATAGCTCTTTTAAAACAGAAAGTCTTCCTTTTCACCACAAACAAAACTCCAGCCATTTCCTGTCATCACAGGAAACGTTCAGCAAAGTCAAGTGAGACAACTGATATTAGTAATTGAAAGCCCTTCACTTCTGTAATAAGGAGCAGGGAAAATGTAAAGATTGCTACAAAATCACACAGGTGCTTTTGCTGTATTATGTTAATAATATTGGTATGGGGTTATCTGTAGATTAACCTTTTCTGTAGCACACAATCCTTGGTAACCCTGTTCGAAGTAATAATACGATAAATAGCAGCAGCAGTTATTTACTTTGAAGCCTACCCAAAAATGCTTTTGCTGAAAGCACCTACTAATGTCATTGCTTGAGCAGCTGTTACAGTGGCAACTCCCATTTTATGACTCGCCTCCTAGGTCACGGCTAGGATCAGCCATGGGCTGTTCTCCTGTGCTAGCTATGCCATATCCAGAGCACTGGAGAGAGAGGGGGCCAAGAAGCTGACTTCTATGCCCAGAAATGTTTTTGCAGCTTGCCTTGCTTCCATGCTTGGCCTCTCAGCTCTACATGGACATGGAAAAATGAGAAGAGAGTGTAGTACATGATTCTTTTTCCAGCAAATAGAAGAACTACCTCCTTCAATCAATCTCGTCCCATCTTGGGAATTTTGACAAAACTTCACTGATCTGCCTCTATTTCTTTCCTGTAAAGTGTGTGCACTTTATTGGGTGATCTTTCCTTCATATCAGTGCTTCTTCTTCCTGTCTCCTTAGTTTTGTTTTTTTTTTTCCTGTGGCCAAGTTGTGCAAAGGACTTGCAGAGGAAAACTGACCCAGATTATTCATTTTCCGTGTGCCCCAAGCTTTTTTAATCGATGGCACTAGTTCAGTGTAGCAACTGAATAGGATTAGTCACTTTTCCCTCTGGATTGAGTTTGGAGGAGGCTGCAAAGATAGATGACTCGAATCGAGTTGCCTTTGGGGCTTTGAGCTTAATTCACAACAGAAGGTAGCCAGTTCAAATTGCTCTGAGTCTTCTGCTAAGGGGAGGTGACTCAGATTAGTCCTTTTGTACCATCTCAGTTCCAAATACATTTGCAGCATTATTTCTGGCTGATCTGTTTAGGTCTGAGCCAAAGCCCCTTATATTTCCAGCAGTTCCAGTGAGTTTTGCATCAGACCTTTTGTGGGGAGCAGAAAGAAATGATCATCTCTTTGACTCTCCTAATGTCAGCGTGCTGGTAATATCACGCTTGCAAGTGACAGCGGCAAAGCGAGAAACGTGCTGATACCTCACACAGTCCTGTGATGACACACTCTGTCCTTTCTGTGTGACCCTGTGATACGAGGTGAGGTGGCAAAGAAAAGTTACAATAAACTCAGGATTTACGATACAACTATTTGAATACAGCTAGAGAGAAACTCTTCCAAAAGAGGCAGGAACTTCATTCAAATGAGACAAAACATAACAGAAAAAACACAAGTGGCTTATTTATGTGACATAAGGTAGTGAATTTACCCATTGGTTTCCTGCTTACAACTATCTTGCCATAACTTAATAATGCTGTCCAACTTCCCTTGCTGTAATTTTCTCACACAATACAGTTCTTAGTCCTTAGAATTATATCTTTTTCAGTTCCTTACAGAAGAATGAAAGGATCCACAAGCAGAAAAAGACTTGTTTCCTCTCCTTTTATTCCACTACAAAAGAGGACTTAGTTGTGAAGGAAAAGTTTAGGTCTCATTGTCAGACTCTTGCTATTTTCTACTTGGTTTTGGTTCTGTTTGAGATTAGTCCTGGGACCTCTTGAAGGCCTTGCTGGGAGACTGTCATGTGGACAGAAATGCCTGAGATCTGTTGCATGTTTTTGCCTTGTTAAAGTCCTGGCTGAACCCCTGTAGACATAGAGACCAGCTGGCAATTAATTCCAAAAGCTTAAGCAGAGAAGTATAGCTGTGTGTAACTATACATATCTTCTGCCTCTACTGTGCTTCTTTTGTGCATCTCCTGGTACATGGTGTGGTTTATTTTGGTAATTGAAAAACTGGAGATGCTTAGATCAATTCAATTTCACAGCATCATAAGAAGTTGCATGAGATTTATTTCCAGGGGCTTCTGCCTCACTTCCAGGTGATGAGATTGAGTCTTAAAATTGCTTTATCTTGAAGATAAAATGATTCACTGCTTTCTCAGTTTGCCCAATCTATAGCTATTACTTAGCAATCAAGACTGAGAAATATGTGGTGCTTCCCTTGTCTGTGTTTCTAGCATTGACTCCTTATTTCTGATCTTCATTTTCCATCCTGTAAAAAAAAAAAAAAGATATTTACCTGCATTTAGACGGAAAGTATAATAAAGGTAATATATAGCCCCTCTCTAGACATTATGTCGCTTCCTTTTTTTGTGCTTGATGGATTGATCTTCTTTTCTGCAGAATGCTGCCTCTCTGCTTCCAGTGGTCTCTGCACTTCCTTTGGGCTTTGCAGTAGCTGGCTCTGCTTTTCTTCATAGAATCATAGAATGCTTTGGTTGGAAGGGACCTTAAAGATCACCTAGTTCCAACTCCCTTGCCATGGGACCAGATTGCTCAAAGCCCCATCTAGGTCCTCTGGATTGCTGTATTCCAGACTCTTTGACTTTTTCTCTTCTGGCAGTGCATGCTCCCCTAGTTCAAGTGTTTCCCCTCTTTCTGCATATTTTTCAGTTTACAGTAACTGTTGCTTTATTGATCATCATCAGCTTTCCATTTCTACATCCCACTTTTCCTTGGCAACAGTACTCAGATTCTGTTACTCAAACTCAAACAGTGAAGGGATTATACTAGACTAAGCAGTAAGTGGACTATCAAACAGTACTGCCATAGGAAAGATCCCAGGGTGATGGCATTCCTGTTGTCAAGAACTCTGGAAGAGATGAAAGATGTGGGCCAATATGACCCAGACAAATGGACACCTGGAAGTGAAGGGTCAAACTGCAGCAAACGCACTGCTTTTGCCTCTCTTCTCTTGCTAGCATGCAGGAGAGTAAAACTTGACATTTAATCTTGTGTTTGGTTTTTATTTGTCACCACTAAGTGGCCAATGGCAATGTCCACATAGCTGAAGTATGGTTAGGTTATGGCATGCCTATGCTGGCATAACACCAGGTGTAGCCCAGGAAAACCCAGTCTAAAAGGCTGGTTTGCCAGCACAGACTGCACCTCCTGATGCTGCATTTTTTTCTGTACAACTGCATTGCCTGCACAGCTATCCAAGAGATCTTTTCCTGGTGTAAGCTTAACCTCGGAGCATCTCTGTCTTGAAACAAAATACTCAGACAGGAGAACTGATGAAAATGGCTTATTAATGGTGTACACTCACAGTTTATGCCTCTGCCTTTGATTTTATCACTTGGATAAAATCAGATGAAAAAGGACAGTATTTATCATATGGTCACTAGAATCTTACAGATTGACCATGGAATACATACCCTGGAAAATCACTCATTGTAGAAATGCAGATCTACAATAAGACATGTGAAATATCAGTCAGTTGTACTGAATAAGCTATTTAAGAACTCAGTAATAAGTGGACAAAGTAATTTTCCTAGTATTTGAGATTAAAGTGTTTCTTACCTTATAAATCATATTTACACCTACAGTCCTTTCTTTCTGCACTTTCAAATATTTCTCAGTGTCACAGTATGGGTTGCTCTGGCTCAGGTGGGTTAGTACAAGAAATTCTGCTTTGCTTGCTCATACGTTGAATTGGTAATATTCCAGTTTATTCTTTCTTTTAAAAAATGAGAGATTTCCCATCTGCTCCAAGTCTGTGGATTTCTATATCCATGTGAGAAAAAAAATCTACATGTCCTCACTTCTTAGAAAATGTATTTATTGAGGATTTCAATTGAGTCTTTCAACCTCTGCCTCCTCATCTAACAAAGGTTCTTCTCAACAGAGAAGGATCAGGAGAGGTGTTCGGGGCCCAGTAATTTCACTCGGTGGCTTGACAACAGTTCAAGACTTCAATGGTCTTCAACTGCAATTTTTCTCCATAGGCCTCCTTATTATTAGAGCCCTTCAAAAGGAAGCAATAGAATCACTCAGACTTTTACAGATCCCTCATGCTGCATTCTTGAGAAACCAGTGTATTGCAATTCTTTTCTTCTCTTTTTGTCTGACCACTACATGAAAGCGGAGAATAGAACATGCATCCGATTGTTAACCAGTACTTACATTTAACACCTGAATCATATAGTTTTTCATCTTAATTGAGTGATAAATTATTCTTCATTTCCCATGTAAATAATTAAAATGAAAAGGTGTATATTATTAAAAATGGCAGCATTATAGAACCCTTCATCTCAAGACTTCTTAAACATTATTGTCTATTTTTTTTTCTTCCCAATATAGGCCGTGGTAACTCTTAGATAATGCCAAAGGTTATAGAAGTGTTCACAGCATGGACTAAAACTTCACATATAACACTTTTTTATTATCCCTTCTCACATTCATGTTCGTGAAAGCTCCATGTAGCATGTTCAGCAATTTCTGACATGGAAGTATAAGCTTAGGAAACCTAGACATTTCTGAGTACCTGTAAAAGACTTTTGTTTTGGGTGTTAAATAACCTTGTGTTGTTTTGTTCTGTTCCCATGCCATCATAAAAGGTGTCTTTGAAATGTGGCTTCTTGCTAAGTTGAAGAACATCATGTCTTTGGCCTGAGGGGCAGCTAGATATTTCAGACTTTATCCACACAGACACGTTTCACCCTTCACATCAATACAACCACACGGATACAGCTAAACAAGCAGAACCCTACCTGTGAACTGGCTCACCATAAAAATGCTGTCTCCAGTTCAATTAATAGCCTTTCCAGAGCAATATAAGTCAAAACTGGAAAAAGGCTCGCTTCTAGAGCGTTCACACAAGGTACTGTATCAGTATAATTATATAACATCATATAATATAATAACCTCTCTGGTTGCACAGACATGCTTTGGGAAACTTTATCCATGGTGTAATGAAGTTTCTTTGCCAATCTCTTCATTCAACATTTCTGTTGAGTTACAACTGGAACAGGAGGAGCTTCCTTTGATGCTGTGTTTGCAACTCTTTCTCAAAGAATTTATTGCAGCTTTTCTACCCCTTTTTCTTTGCTTTCCCTCTCCAAAAAGCCTGAAGCACAGTCCATCTCCATATTTGTATGACCATGACTCTGTGATTGTTTTTTACCTTTTCCATTTCTTCTTCCTTTTCTCTGTCTTTACTTAACTCTCTGCAAGTGATTCCCTGAATTTTAGCCAGTATGTCCAGTCAGCCAGGTTTCTTTCTCCCATCTTTTCCAAGCATACAAAATGACCAATTAGTTCCTTTCCCCCATTTCTGTCCTAGTAAATACCACTAGACAAGGTCCTTCTCCATATTTCCAGTTTCTTCCAGGCTTCCAGGTTGCTCCTTGAAGTTCCTTGTGACTGTCCATCTCTTGATGGATCAGGAACACAGCAACTGCTCTACAGCCTCACGGGTCCACAGAGGCCTATAGTCTGAGAACCACTACCCATTACACCAGTTGATGTGATAAAAATAGGAGCCCTCTGGACATGAACTTTTCATTCCTACAGCATAATTGGGCTTTAGGCATTACCACAATATGGACAGGACATAATAACATAATTGCAGAATTTTAACTCCTCTTTCAAGGGTTTTAACTTCTTTATTTTTTTTTTTTGAACCACACCCTGAGTCAACAGACATTTTTATAGAAATAAATATATTTTAGTAAGATGTCTCCCAGCCCAGAGACATGTTTCTGATAAAAATCCAGTGTGTGTATGGTTAGAACAAAGCAGAAGAACATGCCTCCTATAGAGAATATAATGTTCAAAGTGTCAGTGAAACTGCACAGCTCTGCCACTTTGGTTGGCAATCATGCCACACCCTGGAAGGGTTTGTTTGCAAAACTGAGGTTAAAAAAAAAAATAAAAGACACCGAACAACAGATGTCAAGAGTACTTCCTCTGCTAGGTATAGTCAGAAGGAGAGTTGCTCTTTGAAGATTTGCACATAGATTGTTGTGTCCTCAAAAATGAAATTTGCATTTCAGATCTCAGAATTTATGTATTGAAACTACAGGCAGTCTTTACAGCGTAGGCTGATATGAAAGGCATATTAATATGATTTTTTTAAAAACAGCTAATAAGGAAATGGAGTATTACCATTTTTTTCTAGGAATTTGTTGGCAAAGAACTTGGAGGTTTTTCAAATAGCAGAGAGAGGACTAACACCTTTCCAATGCCACTTCTAAATTCTGCCATTATTTTTCCTTTAAACATCTGCTAATCTCAGAAGATGCCCATTTATTTTTTTGTCCATGCCACAGAAATATGACACTCACCCTTCTAAATACAGTGTCACACAGGACAAACAATGCAGTACAATCATCTGCAATCTAGGAAACTGTGGGTTTATTTATCATGGCACTATCTCACCAGTTTACCTTTTATTTCAATTCATCGAGCCTCATGTACTGACTGATGAAGCCAACAAGATTCTTTTCCTTAGTTTAATCTGTTTCAAATCAAGCCATTGGATAGGAGCAGATTTCTAGAAGCAACTCATTAGTGGAAATGCTGCTGCTTTCTGCAACTCGAAGATTGTCATTGGGGGAACCCTTTAGTTGCCTTAACGTCTGTGCTATAGCTGTGTGTTGTGGATGTGTTACCGAGGTATTGTGGGTTTCTTTAATTTAGCTGCCTTAATATCCATTCAGTTATGTTTTTTCTGCTGCTGTGAAATACTATTTTCCTGTCTTCCAGTTTCTGTGCTATTGGCAGTCCTTCCTATGTGCTTATCAGAAAAGCAAGAGAGAGGACAGTGTCACACTTGAATGATTTTTTATAAGGTTGGGATATACTGTGGGTCTCACAATAAGATAGCCTGGCCAATGGAGTTTGTATATATAGATTTTTCAGTTTTGTTGCAGCTATGGGATTAGGCAGCACAGTAAAAGAAAAAAAGTGAAGAGAGGGATTCAGACTTTGCCTTGGCATAACTCTATTGAGTTCAGCAGGCTTACTCCAGATATACACCGGAAAAAAGGGAGCTCAGAGTCAAGCCCAATAGATCAGTTTGCGGTGCTTTTGGAGGCATCAATTTACTCAGTCACTTGGAAAATCTTACTCCCCTACTGCCAAAGATCTGGGACAATTCACAATTCTAATATATTTCTGGGCCTGCTCTGTGGTGTGTAGATGTGTTTGCTTAGTAGAATTAGGAATCTGTTAAGGAAATTTCATACAGCAAGCCCTTCCCTCTCTTATGCTCAAGGGCAAAGTAGAAAATAAGATGCACGGGGAATTTCCCATCCCTGTAGAAAGACAAAAACTGATGAGTGCTGCTGGCCTGTAGCAGACCTGGATGTAGCCTTCCAGCCACTGTTTGCTTATGCAGCCCTCAGAAGCAAACTGAGACACAAGTCTGACTGCTCTTGTTCATGGGGAGAAGGATGCCAAAAGCCTGCTGTGGGGAGCCCTGTCCTGACTGATAGGATTTCTCCCATGCTGAACAGTAGCTTTTCTCCCCTTCCCTGGACAGTATTTTGGCTCCTGTATTAAATGGCTTAATATACTACCCTTGTTCTGTAATGGGACAGGCTTGAGCAAGCTTGGAGATGGGGGCAAAATGGCTGTTTGCTTCCTGTATCCGTGGCAGTCACATGAAGTAAACTTATCAATGATGACCATGTGCTACTACCATAATATTTCTTTTATGAAAATATACTCTGATGTAAGTGAATATAGATAAATATTGCTGTTTGGGGTGGTTTTGACAATTTTTTGGGAGTTTTTGGTCCTCCCCAAGGTGTGCAATGCCACTTGCAAAATGTATCTAGACACTAGAATGTGTCATTTGGTGCCCTAAATGTTTATGTCCAAACCCCTGCCACTGATGACACAACATGCTGCAAGAACCAGAGTCTGTTGGCTGGAGCCCAAACTGGTTTCCTAATTCACACCTGTGCACTGGCAGAGAAACAGCCATCAATCACAGCCTCCCGTGTATCCTGGGTACGCTGCTATGGGCACGGCTGGAAACATTTCTGAGTGCTGATGGGAGGGACTGGGTAAGAAAAAACAGTAGAAGGAAAGTAAGCAACCAAAGATAATAGATTTATAGAAAACAGGGCTGCAAGAGATATCAGGAGACTGGATTGACTATACTTGTGTAATTCCTGACAGATGAGATTAAAAAAAAATCTCTTTGAAATCCATTATGGCCACAGAGCCACAGATACAATTTGTTAGAAACAAATTACTCTCTACATCTGCTAAATCTTAAAGCACTTTCCCAGAGCGGTAGACAGGAGTTTGAATTGCTGTACAGAAGTTACTATATCTTGTTTTATTTGAGTGTGTATAAAGTATGTGTATAAAATATTTATCTACAGGATAGAAAAGGATAGGTGTGTGTGATTTTTGTAACACTGACAAAAAATGGAATTTTCCTAGAGTAAGACTTGTGTAGCATGCTTGAAACTGGGCTCATAACCAGCTTGTACAACTTTCAGTTTTATGGATGGATTTTGTGTTTAAGAAGAAGAAGTAAATAAAAGCAGATTTTAAAAAATTGACTACTATGCAGCTGAATCATCTTTAGAAAGGTATCAAAGCCAGGTCTCCTCGTTAGTTTCTTTCTTCATTAGTAGTGGAAGAACAAAGAACAGCATTTACTCTATATTCTAAAGATTAATTGAAGTGGGGGATGTAGCAGTGAAATTGAATTAGTAAATTATTAACCAATTTCTAAGTAATAAGAAATAATCTATTACAGAGGCTATCACTCCATCTAGAGACTTGTCTTGAGCATTTGTCTTGAGGAGAGATGGAAGGAATAAAGAGATAAAGACTAGAGACAATCCATCAAGTCAGCTCTTGGAACATGAATAATGAAGACCTTTGAACTTGGCAAATCTTCCAGGTATCTCTCTCATAACTGTGACTTACACATTGTTTTAGGGGTGCTGCTTAATCTAATGGCCTCTTTTTAATTTTGCCCCCCCACCCCACCCCGTTATTAAAAATGCTCCTGTAATAATCTCAGCATCTGACAGCGAAAGCAACAGTTAACAAGGCCTGAATCTGGCAGCATGTCAGCTCAGGAACTCCCTGCAGCCTGCAAATACAACTCCACCCACTCACATTTCAGAAGAGGAGCCTGGTGCCAAGGCAGTGCTGGCAAGGTGGTGACTGGGGAAGTGGAGGTGCTGTCTTCTTTGATTTCTGAAGCTGCCTATGAACAACCAGGTTCTTTCTTCCTTTTTGAGTCAAACCTCACTTTGATGGCTGGAAGGTTTCCTCATTGCCTGTTTCTAAGATTAAAACTCTGATTTACTTTTAGAAACCAAAATAAGTAACACTAGTGTCCAACTGAAACCAGCAAACTTGCCTTGTGTAAAGTTCTGACTAAGAGGAAGGGTCTGGCTCTCACCAGGAATACTTCTCAATAGCCTTGTAGTTTAAAGGCGTTTTAAAGCAGCTCCTGGGGGTGAGAGTTTAATCTGTCCATCCCTCCTGGCTCCTGGCATATGGGATGCGCTTCCAGCATGTGTGAAAATACTGGGAAGGAGAAGGGGAAAAGGCTTATGGGTTACTCACAAGCATCTTCACCCAGCCCAACTGCCCTGTGGAGGTTATGGCTGTCTAAATTCACCTGGTCCCCTGGTCCGGGCAGGCCTGAAGCCTTTACACCAGGTGCCTCTCTGCCTGTATGGTGGTCCCCTTTTGCCCTGCTTCATGTGTGTACCTCTGAGCTCACAGCTGCAGCCCACAATACAGACAGTCTCTGCTCAGAAGTACAGCTGTGTTTTGTCCCAAGGTCTAACTGTGCTCCACAGTTTATAGGGCCCTATGAATGGCCTTGATGGATTTTAGAGCTGGGAGAGGCGAGGCCAGAAGTTAGATTTTTTGGAAAACATCTACCCGGTGGTGCCTGAGCTGTGCCAGATTTCCCTGGCTGGGCTGCAAACTGTGTGAACACACTTTGCTGTCTCTCAGACTTTTGCTTAGGCTTTAGTGCAAGCCCACAAATAAAGTACTGCATTCTTTACTCCCACCTCCAGTGTTAAATGAATAGCTGCTTGACTCCTTGTACTCTATGCAGAACTTTAATGAATCACTTCAACTCCACGGGTGAGCCTCTCTCTGCAGCCTCCTTCCCTGTGTGTCAACACCCCTGTCTCCTCCCCACCCTAGTCCAATGGTTTAGACCATCTTCCATTCACTTCCAGGGCCTGTCAGGAGTGGGAAGTGGAAAAAGGACACAGGTGAGATTGTCCCATGCCTGGGTTCATTTTCACCTCAAATGGTACTCCTCTTGTTCCCTATTAGCCTACAACTCTCAGCTCACATTCAAGAGGGGTCTGAATCCAATTTCTCCCTTCCTCCCCTCCCTCCACATGACTGTTGGCTCTAGTTTATAAGCAAGGGCACAGCTACATACCTCAAGCAGCTGGTTCACAGTTTCTTCAGAGTACACCCTACCTGTGAAAAAGTGAGAGGAACCTCTTGGACTCGTTCTGTTCAGCTTCACTGTTACTGGGCTCTAAACCACGTCAGACCCAAGGGTAGGTCCACAGTGATTGCCCATTGTCTGGCAACGCTGACTTGTGATGATTTCTCAGTAGAGCTTTCACTTGGAAAACTTAATTCCTTCTTAAAATGCTCTCACAACTCTGTGTGCGAAGATGAGCTTCAGTAGCATCCACTTCTGGTAGATGCACTTCTGGATCCGGCTCTCCCATCCCTCATGCCTCATGCAAAGTTCTCTTCCTTCTGCTGTACAGTCACACTGCATCTAGAACATGCAGGCAGAGGAGAGCCTGCACAGAATTGTTCTGACTACAATGCATGTGGTGCCCTCTCTCAACACTAGTCTGCATTCACTCTTCCTCTGTGACTCAGGGGCAGGCTTAGAGTCTCTAAAAATTCTGTTCTCTCCTTCTTATATCCCAAGCCCTTTGAGTTAAACCATTACAAGGAAGATACAGAGATTGCAAAGGAACAAGGGATTTTCTTGTAATTTTAGCATTTATTTCCTTCTTAAAGATGCAGCTGTATAAAATAAGTGATGTCCTGGCAAAGGCTAGTGTTATGCCGTGCCAGACAATTTTATCACCCTAGCCCATGAAGGCTCTAGCGTACAACATAAAGCTGCTTTGCTTTCCAACATGCCAATTTTTTCAGTGCCAGACCTCCCCTGGCGGCGCTAAGGAGTTTTCCTTCAAAATCAGCCCCTCTTGAGCATCCCTCTGCCCTGCCGCAGGTAGCGCCGGTGCCGAGCCGGAGCCGCCCCAGCAGAGCCATGCGGGACGGCACCGTCTCGGCGACAGGAGGGGGAGCTCGCAGCGCGCCGGCTTTAATCGGCGACTTAATTTAGCAACGCTGCAAAATCACCGCTGCGGCTGAGGTGTCCATAGGGCCTTTCTCTACACATCCTCCCTCATCCCCCACAAAAACAAACAAAAAAAAAAAGGGAATGAGGGGGGTTTATTTTGGGGTTCAGGTTAGGATGGAGAATTAAACTAAATTCAAGGGGAGTTGAGAGGCAATGCAGCTGCCGGGAAGTGATGGGGAGGGTGGATCTTCATATGTTTTTATGGTGCTAGCAGTCATGAGCAAGATGCTCCCAGTAGTCAATAACACCTCTCTTGTGGTAGACTGGGAAAGGTTCACTTCTGGTGTAGGCTCCTCAGTTCTGCTGAGGCATCAAGGGTTGTACCCACTTACACTAGCGCTGAATTTAGTTGCGCATGTACTAGGAGATCTGTGAAGAGAGCAAAACCCATGCCAGTGGAAAAATCTTTGTTTCTAGAAGTGAGCCAGAAAAACATCAGTCTCAAAATCACAAGACTCATCAAACTCTCCTCTTGAGTATGAATTCAAGAAAAGGGTACTCAAGTCTGTGCTGTTACATGGAGTAGCAGGGGCAGAATTTGGGCTCATGCACAAACTTCCTGCCACACATTTTGCCCTGATCCAAGGCTCAGCCCAAGATAACATGAAGCCTCTTAAAGTTAGGATGCTTTTCTGAAAAATGCCTCTCAAACTTGGAGGCACCACACTTTTCTTCTTTCGCTTTTGCTATTTTCAGTCTTTTGTCTGAGAATGCAGAGTCTTGGAAAAATTCCTAACCTGTCAAAGCACCTTCCTGAAGACGTTTCTCCCCAAGAATGCAGGGGAAATTGCAGCTCTCAAAATGCATTTGTCCAGACAAAGCTAATATCTGTTTTTATGGAGCTAAGCCACAAGGAAAACCTGTGTGGGTGTCACAGCAGTAGTGAGAGCAGGTTTTCATGGTGGCAGGACCGAGCCCTGCCTGCCCTCGTGCACAGCCTGCTGGTGCAGTACTGCAACCGAGCTCGTCTCTTCAGTGGGCAGCAGTTTTCCTAGTGCGAACAGCCCTGTAGAAAGTTAATCTCCTAATATTGTAGTGATAAAGTGGAGAGAGATTTCTTTTATGGCCCCCCTAAGTGTCTGCATAATTCTCCTGTATAAAATCCATGAAAATTCCCAAATCTGATACCTGGCAATCTCTCATGAGATGGCTTTTTAAGGTAAAATATCCCCCTCCTTATCTATAAACTCATGACCCTCATTATTAGTGCAAGCTGAGCCTATGACTAGTAAAAAAGAGCTTACCTCTTGACCTAGAGGAGAAAGAATCTAGCGAGATCAAAATACATAGTGCCAAATTAAATAATTTCCTGATGAGCTCTCACAGATAGAGGGTTGCATCTTCCCTTGTGGTAGAAAAGGAGCAGGTTCTCTGCAGGCACAGAAAGCTTTCTACAGATACAGTCCTGTGATACATTTAAACAGAATGAACCTCATTCTTAAACCTATCTAAAAATGTTAGTAGAATCATGAACACTGACCTTAAAATGAAAAATGATTTGCAACCTTTGCAGAGGTGTCTTTATCATAGTGCCATATTTTAAAGTGTTTTATCCACTCAGCTACACAATCTTACCATTCATTTGCAGTTGTCATTTTACCTACAAAAGAGTTCACTTAATATCCCCCAAAGCAAGGGAAACGTAATGAGTATTACAAGGGGAAAATTATTACTAGTATATTATATAGCAAGGCTGTAAAGTTCAAACAGAGGGACTTGTGTGTGCACACCACGTTTCATGCAAATTACGGTTAATAGTTTAATGCTGCATTACATTTTGCCTCCTGAATAAAAATGCTTCTTTAGTTATTTTTCTAATAATCTATGTAACTTTGGGGAACTAATTAAGGTGAACCATCTCCAATGTGCCTGTTTAGCTGCCTATATCAAATGGCCTGATTTTGAAAAATGCTGACTACTGAAGCTATAGTAAATATTTTGCATCCCTCACTATCTGGTAATTTTTTTGTGGTCAGTATAAATTTAGGAGCCCTATGTCAGCTACCTTTGTGATACTTGCGGTTTAATTATTTTAACTGTAAGACCATAGCTCAGAGTAAGAAAATAAAATCCAAGAGACCTTTTTAGTAAGCTTATTTCTTCTTTCCTTTCCTTTCCTTTCCTTTCCTTTCCTTTCCTTTCCTTTCCTTTCCTTTCCTTTCCTTTCCTTTCCTTTCCTTTCCTTTCCTTTCCTTTCCTTTCCTTTTCCCCGCTTTTGCTCTAGGAAAAGATGCTGACCTATAAGAGTTTCAATGCAAAGGTGTTTCTGTAGCTGCAGGAAAATGCTGATATTGCTCCTTGATTGCAAAAGGAGCATGTGACACATAATTAATCCACATATGGACAAGGGTGTCTTCCAAGAGTGGAAATGGAAAACTAATCAAGAGCACATATGACACACTGGATCCAACACACGTGCTTCCCTAGGACTTCTTGGCTGCTTCACATCTGGCTGGCTTGGAGTGCAGGCAGAGCTGCACATGACTGCCTGCCTGCTTTCATGGAGACGAGTGCTGGTCTGAAGCCTGGCTCTGCCTGCAAGGCTTCAGTTTCATCAGCTCGGTGAGTGCTACAGTGTGGTTTATCTTGCCTGGACTAGGGTTCTGAATGTATTCATTTGCTTCCAGTAAACTAACACTACCCAAAATGAATGGTTTTAATCCTAAGCCTTTGACTTGGTGTATATACAGGTTTTGTACTGATGTAACTAACAAAAGTGCTAGCATTTTTTTTTTTTTTTTTTTTAAATCGAGGGACATATTCCACAGAAGAAAATACCTGCTGGCAACTGACTTGAAAACTGCATAGCAAGACCTTATTTTGACTACTGATACAGATGCCAAATTCTCATTGACTTTAGCAGAGGATCTGCTTCAGAAAGGATGGAGGTGTCATGTTTTATATCACTGTGTTGGCTACTGGAAGCAGCTGTGCTTTCCAGACACAGGGAGAATTATTGAGGTCTCAAACAGGATGCTGAGGTTCCCACGGCTGAGCACCTCTGGAAAGATTTGGTTTCCCAGGAACTTATATCTTTCCTGAAAATGCAGATGAACAGGAAGACAAACTAATTCTTCATTCCTGGATGCCATATGTTGTATAAAGATTTACAGAGCTGTTCGTAGCAGGTGCTTTGGCTGTGCTGTTTACTGCTTCAATGAGAGACCAAGTTAGATTTTTATGTTCCTCTCCCATAATATTTAATGAGCAATATTTATGCTTATGTCAGAGATACGCTTTGAGCCGTGATTATTGTCTGCAATTTTGCACTCTAATATGATGTCCAACTTCAATATTCACTGTTACGAGGCACCATTACAAGTCAGTGGTCCTTGTCGTCTGATCTTACAAAACATAGAGAGCGGTTATGGTTTAGGAGGCTGAAAAGCTCTGCGAATGTGAGTGGTGAATTATGAAACTGTTGAATTTTTGTGTCCTGAATCCAAAGAGCAGCCAACCAAAGCAGCATACCTACAATATATATGTACACACACATAAAAATGCACACGTGAACACACACAGAAGCAGTACAGGTACAGAGACAAAAATTCAACTTCATACATGTGTCCTGAATCAAGTACACTAAAATAAATCTCAATCACATTGTCTCAAAAGCATCTCATAAATAGAAAAGTGCTCAGACATGTTTGACCCTGCTAGCAGGGTACTATGTATCAGCTGCTCTGTAATACCTCACTTGAAGTACCTGACTCATCAGTCATGCTGCCTCCCTTTCACAACGGGCCAAAGGGATGGGCACAATCTCCCGTCTCATGGGAGGCTATTTGTTGGGCCTTGTGTTGAAGGCTGGAGTCTGACTCTCTTTCTGAGGGAAAGAGATGACACAAGGCTAATTCAAAGGAAACATAAGGGACAAGACCTTTCTGTGGCCAAAGCACTGTAAATGGATCAAAGAGGAAATTTGCATCAGCTCAGGACTGATTACTTTGAAAACCCAAAGCTTTAATGAAACAGGGCATAATTTCTCTTTAAGTATCTATTACCTGTTGCAGGTCAGATTCAACCAGCACTTCAAAATGCAGTTGATGGGCAAAGATTACAAAAGTACTTCAGGCTTCCCTCACATAGTCATCTTAGTAGAACTGTGTTCGAGGTACAAAACTTCCATTGATACCTTTGCACAGAGGCTTTTAATCCTTCTCATGGAAAGATGGAAGGGAAAGGAAAGTAGAGAGTGAGCAACACTCATGCACAGGTTCGTGAGAGGGGGAGGGAGGGAGGGGGTTTAATGTCAAGGAAATTGTCAAATCCAGAAAAAAACTATCAAAAAGGGCTTTCACAGTAGCTCTCTTGGGGAGAACAGCTCTTCAAGCGAGTTCTCTTGGGGCTGAATCACACAATTCATTAGAGGCAATTGGTGGGTAAAATAGTAGCAATGATCTTTGAAAAAGAAAGTCCAATTTCCACTTCCCATTTTGTCATAAGCTGTCAGGAAGTGTTACACAGTGCTATTAAACAGCTGTTGCTGTTCTTAAAGACAGGTGATGTAATGCTGGTAGAGAGCCTTGCTCTCAGAAGGTCTGTGAAGTGGGATGGAAATACCCCTGACTCCTACTCCATAATACTGTGAAATCTTATTGCCCTGGTTTTCTTCCTGAATTCGATTTTGTTTCCTGGGGCATTCCTGGGCTGGATTTTAATATTTTTCTTGCAGAGATGGTTTCTGTCACCAGCAACTGTCACTTTAAACGGTTCCAGGTCTGGGTGAGGAGGCAGTGGAGAAACAGGAAACGGGATGGTGGGAGAGGAGCTAATGGTGGTTCAGCTAATGAAAGCAGTCATAGGAACTATTTCAGCATGCTTTTGTTTGACTGTTGACAGGCAACAGTTCTGTACTACATTCTTTTAGGAAATTTGGAAAGAAATTAAGACTGCATTTTAAACAGGGTCTCACTAGCCCTTGTTGACGTCCTCCTGATTGACGCCAGCATAGATGAGAAGAGAACCTATCCTTAGGGCTTATAAAAAGCCCCCACATTACTAAACTAACATTTTTCTTGTAATGAAAGCTGGCAGAGTTTGGTGCTACCTCAGAGAGAGCTGAATCAGTACCTAGTCACTTTGGTCTACATTCTTGCTATTCTTCGGGGAACCAAATGACAATGAGAGGGGCAGGAGGAGCTGTGATGGATGTGTTGCAAAAGGCACTAGAGTGAAAGAAGCTGGAGGAAGAGGCAAGCAATTCCCTGCTTCAAAACACCACCCAGCAAAGACTTCTAACTCAGAGGTGCAGCTCTGGCTGTCAGCCCATATCTAATGGAGGTGGTTTGGATGGCTACATCAAGTTGTTCAGTGTTCACTCCACTACATGAGCCCAGCAGATGCTATGAGGTGTGCATACCTGTGTCACCATCCGTGCTGTCAGCCCCCTGCTGAATGGCCCCAGCCGGCAGAACAGTCCTCCCGCTCAGGTTATCCCACCTGCAGCAGCTGTGGAACGCCTTTTGTTGCACGGCATCATTAGGCACATGAGGGGTGAGTCTCCTGCTGAAGATGGATCCTGGGGGAAACTGCAGTGGACAGCCTTGCTCCTTAACAAACTCAGCATCTCCTGGGTTCGTGTACCGAGAAGGCATTTTTAGGCCTGCTTGCAGATAGGAGGTGTTACTTTGCAAGAATTTGTATTTTAGGATCTCACATTCATTAGTTTATATGGACTGCCAATTCAGAGGCTCCTCTCATCACACAGCTGCGAAGGAGCTATTATTGGGACACCTCTACTGCTGATCCAGTCCAGCAGCAGACTATGCAAGCTGAGACTCTTAAGAGGAAAGAGCCAGGCTCACCCCCACTGCCACTGAAGACAACGTCTATTTTCACAGTGTAAAGGATCAAATGCCAGTGGGAAGAGCCAAGAATTTTCAGGCATCTCAGAGGAATATTATAAAGCAGAGTAAAAGCAAACGTGTAAAAAATGCCTTGTCAGTGCCTTTTAAGAGAGTTGCCATGCGTTATTTTAGCCAAGTCTTTATTCATTTCTACTTAATGTTGTGTGTTAAAGTTCTCAAAGCTGCTGGCAATACTCAGTGGAATAATTTTAGAGAAACCTTAATAGAATGAGCAGAATAAAGGATTGTTCAAATATATTGTAGCAAGATAGCTTTTTAATAGAACAAGTTATTCAAAACACTGATGGCTAGGGCCTGTGAATGGAAAAAATCTCCCCTGTGTTTAATTACCTCAGCCTGTCTTTATTTCCTTCGTATAATTCTAAACACTATTGCTTGTGCTGGATGTAGTCCAGTTGGAAAACTGGTATTTTTTCAACCATGTGTCCTATTCACAGGTTGGATGTCCAAACAGGATGACTACAGCCAACCATCCTATCTGACCTTCCGTGTAATGTAGTTTATGGAATTCCACCCCACAAAACCTGCAGTGGAAGGAATTACTCTTGCCGCTATTCTGGATTCAGGAAAGCATTTCTATTTAGAGCCGTACTTAAGCACACACTTAACTTTAATGATATGCTTAATTCCCATTTAAATATGCAGTGAAGTGCAAGGTTTGAGTTTGAACCTTTGTGAGGAAACATTATGGGGTCCAATAACTTGGTCATGCTGAAAAGTGTACTTTATGACTCCCAGAGCAAAGTTAAATCTGAGGAGTTTATTCAGAAAAGTCAGATGGCTTGCTGATGTGACCTCCAGAGAGGTCTGAATTGTTTGGGGATTTTCAGGCCTATGGGGCTGCAATGGTTTTGCCAGTTGCAGTATGAAACTGCTCAGGAACTATAAGTGATATCCCTTTTCATTTCACTTACTAGAAATTATATATGAATCAATAATATTTCATTAATTCAGTAACAACCTCTGTTAAACCTCTCAAAAGACAAGAAAGAAGAGAAGCTGATTTTGTCTTAATTTCCAAGGTTTTTTTCACTTGCTTGGGGAATGGAGAAAATCTCTGCTGCACCATAATACCTTACCTAATTGAGCTCTTAGATTAATGTTTAAACTTCATTTGCAAGTCCATTACCAAATCTAATCAGTTACAAAGGTACCACTAAGGAAAGGATTTTTTTTCCAAATCCACTTCTAATTCACATTTCCCCTCACAACTGTCCAACGCACTGGCAGTGGCTGCAAGTACTGTGTTACAGATATTGTACTTATACCAGGAGGGAAAAAGAAGTACAGAATATATTCAGTGGAGATAATAATACACAAAATTACATGAAGTGCATATGCTGGTGTGAGCCAAAAAGGAATTGGTTAAATCTTGAACCTACTGAAACTTTCAATTATCAAAGGAAAACAATACTAATGTCAGCCTCTTTTGAAGTGATGATACCACCTTTGAGAAGGTGGTAGATTGTTTGCACCGCAGGCTTTTCCCTAGATCTATTACCGGCAAGAGATGTGCAGCATTATCCACAGCTTCTTCCTGTGAACTGAAATCCTGGCACAGCCCAGGAGTTTCAGATCTGCTTAATTTTCAATGCTCTTGTAGTCCTCAGCCCTGTTGCTGATAAATGCTCTTCACATTCAAAGTGAAATGTTCCTTTTGAGCTGCACTTCTGAACAGGACCACCAACTTCTCAGTACTTGGGATAGCAGACAATATAAATGCTAACACACGGCTGACCTGACCAAAGCTGAATGGGTGACTTCAAGCCAAAGACTGTCTCTCCCATTACCTAATCCCTGAGACATCCAGACTCCCATCCTCATCAGCACTTAAAAAAAAAAATCTGGATTTTATTTTTATTACTGTTCTCAGAAGATAAACAGAGCTGAAATGAAGATCTAGAAATGAGCAGTATGATGTTATACAGACACCACCACTTTCGGGCGAATCAAAGTTTTGCCGTTGTGTCTGTGTAACTGGGGAAAACTCTGCCTACCCAGGGTGGTCGGCCCCGAGCTTTGGAAGGGGGGGCTGTTTAGAGGTAGTTGCTAATAGTCAGGGGTTTAGTGACCTCTTCTAAATCTCCTGATGCATATATTCATTTCCTGATCCCTGTGCACCCCTTGCAGCCTGCTTACCCCATCAGCCTAGTAATCTCTACAGAAAGCAGTGGTTGGGAAGGAACTTTGCAGAATGCTGAGGAGAAAGTAACCCTATTGCTACAGTAAAGGTAACACTGTGCTGTGCTGGCTTGTCCACTAAAACAAGGATGTCTTCTGCTGGTCAAAAGTTCTCTGATTATGGACAAGGCAGGCCTTTCCACCATGCTTCTTGGCTTAAAGAAGCACAGTGCAAAAAACTGTGGAAACTCTAAGGTCTCTCCCATCCTGTATCACTGGCCTGCTGTGTGCCCTTTGTCTTCTCTCTTAGCATCGCTTCTCCGGTTCAAAAAAATTAGGAATGATAATTGTTCTATTAGCACTTACCTTTGTAGAGCACTTGGAGATCTGTGGGAAAAAAAAGCACTGTGTAAGTACTTCTGCAAGGATATGCTGCTGCCTTTCTGTCTCCCTGTGCAGAAAAGAACAAGAGCAAAGAACAAAAAGAGAAGCAGGTAAGAATGATTAATAAATATGCAGCCTATGATGGCCTCTCTCCCCAGATAAATGTAACAGTGACAATGAATGCAGAGGAGGAGAGGGGCCAGCGTATGGCAGAAATGAAAGTGTAGACAATGCCAGTATTATATCCACAGATCCTTGTCTCCATGGGCTTCCGTCATGGCTGTGTGCTTGAAGCTGGTCAGAAGAATCCCCAGCAGAGGTATCTGACTACATGCCCTTAACGTAGGATCACTCTGCCTGCTTTAAACATGAAGTAAAAGGAGGGAGAAAGAGCCCCAGGGTTCAACGTCAACAAGATCTAAACTACTTGACATTCTCGTTCTGAAATGCCAGCTCTTAAATTATCAAGGCCTTTTTTCTTTCCTTTTCTTCCCCCAAGTGCTCTGTATTTCCCCATGTAACAGTGTGCAAACATTTTATCAGCAAATACCAAGGGGGTGGGGTGGGGGGGTGTGTGTGAAAAATCGGCTATCTAGAACTGATAAAGCAATTTGGCACAGACACAGCAGCTATCACTTTTAAATGGCTATGGGCTTTCCGAGGTTTAACAAGTTGCAGGGATACAATTCTGGGGATTGACTGCTCGGAGGGCGGACGGGAAGCTGTTGTGCTCGCTCGCCCCGTGACATTCCTGCTTGCTCCGCTGCCCGCGTTACCGGGACTGTGCCCTGATGAAAGGGGTTCTGCTGCTCTGCGCGCAGCAACAGCCCGTGACACTGTGCTAACAGCATGCTTGGGACCATTACTTAAGTGATAATCTCACCGCTCCTTTGTTTTATGAGGCAATAATCTGATTCCCATGTGCATAAAATGAGGCCAAAGGGTAAATAGTTTGTTATAATGAGGGAACAACATTAAGACTGATGAAAACTAGAGGTCAGTGTTATTATTTCTGTTATGACACCCATTCATTTAATAATCCTTCTGTTCCTACCCTAGCAGCAGGGATCCGTGTCCTGGCTTTTCAAGGCAGTATCTGTCCCCTAATAAAGGCAGATATTATCCTGCTGTCTCTCGTATCTAACTCAGCTCTCTCACGATATGGTTCCTCATTACAATCACATCTGAGAGACTCCCAGCATTGCTGTGCGGTGCAGGACTGCTGGTGAAGGACCAGGGACACTAAGGAGATATTATCTGCATGGCCTCGAGGTATCACTGGCAGGCTAGGGAACTCATCACAGGTTTTCTGTTTTACAATGAGCTTCCCACTCAGCGCATTCTCCTTCCTTTCTGCTGCATCTTCCCCTCCCCACAAAGTATCTACTCCCTACTGACAGTTTACCATTCCCAGCTGGGAAAATATTCCCAGTATGTGTTAGTACATCAGTGATGCATTTCGATAGATCTTCGTTTCTTTTTCTTTCTCCTTTTTTTTTTTTTTTTTTGAGAGAATAGGAGCATAGTTGGTCTGCATAGAACGGACCTAAATATAGCAATATTACTGGGTGTTCTTAATCACAGAATAAAATAAGTAGTTTCAGGCTTTCTGAATGGGATGTTTCTATGTGTATGAAATGTATATAATGGTATGTGTAATTTTGTAAGCCGTTTAAATAAACAAAACATTTTTATATAGACATTTACTATCATATACAACCTGCAAGTATCCTGGATCCACCCATCTTATTGTCTTGTCAGCCAGTTAACCTCCTGCTAGGTAAATTTGTTTTTCATCTTAATACTGGCACATATTCTTCTGCCTGTGGAATAAGAATATAATTATTATTACTATCATCATTATTATTATTTTTACTTATGATACCGTGCTGGCTAGTAAAGGTAGGTATCAATCAGCAATACATTGGAGTAATGTACATAGAATAGTATATACATATTTTTTTTCACATCAGCTGTGGGCAAGAACATTATTATAAAAACAGATGGGTAATACAAAACACCTGTAGATGAATAGTGGCCTTATTGTATTTTTTTAAACTCATTTAATATACAGTATTTGGTATTCCTGCCACTTACCTTAAAAAAAATCCTTACTGATAATAACAGTGAGAAAATTTGACTTACAGTTCCAGTGAAATCAGCAGAAGTAGAGTTGGCTCTAATGTTCCACATCCAAGATCTTTACTTCTCTTAAACACATTTTTTTTTCAGGTAGTCCTAATGGCCAAGTTTTCAAGAGGTTTGATGAAACAGAGAGGCAGGTAAGACAGACAAAAAAGATAATTTTAGAAAGGGTATTTTTATTATAGGAGCCAAATGAAAACTATTGGGATGAATTCCTTCCAGGTCTTCTAGAATATTGTCTCTTGCTTTTGGGGGAAATAGGAAAGTTGAAAAACCAAATTATTTGGTACTGCTATTGTGAAACTGAGCTTTATGATGGAAGTCAACATTCTCCTAGTTGTGGAAAAGATACTGTATCTACAAAATAATCCGAATCTTGGCAAAATATGAATTGCCGTGTTATTGAAAAGAAGTTCCTACAGAGTGCAGAGTTTGAACCAACGCAGATGGGCTTCCCAGGTGTGCATCCGGACCTATGCCAAAGTAGCTGAAGTCTCTATTGACTGGATGTGGATACCAGAAAACCGCATAATGACTAACTGAATGTCAGAGAATCTGATAAAACTTCTAATTGAAAAACACTGTGGAGATTCCCTTTAATTTCAATGGTCTTTGGACTGGGCTTAGTATTAACTCTTTGTCATATATAATAACAGGAACCGCCAGATGATTTGTTTCATTTGCTGAGCAAAAGAAGACATTTGTTTAAGCAAAAATTGAAAGCATAAATTTTGAGTTAAGAAGACAAAGAAAATTTGTTTTCCAAGCCTGTTAGTAGGAAATAATTTAGTAATGGAAATTCCCACTCCCCAAAAATAAATTAATTTCTTGCCCTATAGTATTATTACTAAAGAGTAAAGTTATAACTAAAGTAGCAATCTTCTGGTTGTTAGAAGCCTCCTCCACTCCTCCCTAGATGCCAAAAGCACCAGTTCATCCTCTCCCAGTCAGCAATATCCTGTAGTACCAGAATGCATTTCTTTAATTCACTGATGCACAAAAGTTAAGGTGAAAAGGGATCATTAGATATTTGGCATAGCCTCCTGTGCATCACAGACCATTAAATTCCTTGCAGTTATGTCTGTAATGAAGCCAATAATTTGCATTTGGCAAAGGCACAGCCTGATTTGAAGATGCCATGAGACAGAGAATGACTTGTTCCTTTGGTCATGTGTTCCAGTGGTTGATCACCTTCACTACAATTAAAAAAACCCAAAAAACCAAAAACAACCCGAAACCTTTAATTTTTAATTTGAACTTGCCTGGCCTTGGTTTCCAGCCATTAGTCCTTTACCAGAATCTTCCCCACTAGGCTGGGGAACCCTTCTATTTTCTGCCTACAACAAAGGTACTTTGTGCTGTAATGCAGTGCCTTCAATGTGCTTTACAACAAGCTAAAGCACTAAGCCCTTGCATTTCTTGCTGCAAAGATTTCTCTCCTTTCGGATTTGTTTCAAATATCCTTTAAACCCGTGGACACCAAAACCAGATGTTGTATTCCAATATAACTTGCCCCAGTGTTCTACCCAGAAAATCATTTCCTTAGTCCTACACAGTAATCATCAGTTTAGATGTCCCAGAGTAAGACTGCTCATGTTTTATCACACAATTGCCTTTGGAGCCCATGCTGAATTGCTTTTCTGCTATAATCATTTTCAGATCCATTTTTCTCCAGGAAGAACTTTGGCTTGATTCCATACTGCTAAATGAATTGCTTTACATTTCACTGCAGAAACCCACATTTTGTCAGAATGATCCAGGATTGCTAAGTTCTTGGTCAGTTTGTATGAGTGGTCTGTACTAATAATTGTCTTTATGTCATCTGCAAATTTTATTAGCAGTGATTTTATATTCATTTCCAGGGCATTAATTTAGAGATGTTGAATGCCCTTGACCTTAATGTTGGTGCTTACAAAAACCCCATGGAAGCCTCTCAATACCATGTCATACAGTTATTACTTTTTGAACTCTTAGTGGTGTGTTTCCCAGTCCACTGTGGGTTTACTCTGTGGAAATGGTATAATGTTAAATTTAAACAAAATGGCGTGAAGCACTATGCCAAACATATCAGTTGGTAAAAATAACTACATAGTTATAGTATATTCAGTTTACTTGACCTGTTTTTCACAACATCTGTTGATTGGCAATTATTTTGGTCCTCCAATTCATTATTAATTGAACCTTGTGTCATCATTTTCTTTTTTTTTTTTCCCTGGGATTGAAACCAGCCCAACCAGAGTGTATACCATGTGGTGACCCTGGAACCTTGGGGTGACATCTGCTAATGACCAACACAACAGCTATGCAATTTATTGTCTGATATATATGCAAACCTAACACAGGGAAAATCTCGTATCTAAAACATATTCATAAAACTTCTGTAAAAGTCAGCTCTGTAGCAACTGAACATAGAGGTGCTCCTGAAGATCAGGCACGGCCCACCATAAAATACCTGAGGACACAAGATATATTACAAACATCTGGGGAGTCAGCCAGGACTGTGGTCTGTGTGGCCTTGAGATGCTTGGGGTGGCTAGCACAGGCCTCAGCTGCAACTGGGACAGACTGTCCTGCATCACACCGGGACCCCTCCAGCATCCAAAGCAGGCAGGACCACAGGAGCATTCATGGAGCTCTCTTCCCAATGGCAGGGAGTTTTCTGCAGCTCCTCTCCGTACATGTTTTGGTGGGTTTTTCTGCCTCTGTACTGTTTGCCACAGATGTGTATTAAGTACTTTCTGGCACTTTTCACAATGGCTAGTATGGTGTTTGCTCTCTCTCTCTCTCACGTTCATCCCAAAAATAAGTGACACAGAAAGTTAGCATTAAAAACAACAAGGTGCCCGAAGATGTTCATGCCATTATTAAACTGTATACACATCACAAGACATACTAGTAGTACTCACAGGCAACTGATGGTGTCTTTTGTCCTGTCCAGTCTACAAGTCATTGGAATTCTCGGTCTCAATTAGCCCAATAAGCAGCCATTAGCACATTGTGTATTTTTATTCTGTGCTTGAGAACAAATAAGGAGTGATTTTTCTTATTATTATATTTATTCAACATGAGTATCCAATTAAAGTTGCCTGGATCAGGACTCTGATTTGTTTGCAGTGACACTGGTGGAGAAGCTCTCTCTTGAATTTAGGCCTGGAGTGTGGAGGTAGGAACCCACCAAAAAGGTGGGCGTGGAACACCTCCTGAGGACACGTGTGGCAGCAGGAATGTTGCAAGATACTACATGTAGCTCCACAGACAAAGGAAAAGACAGCCCAGTGGTTCAGCCCAGGGGATTAGGAAACCATGTGTCCGATGATGTAGGGCCATGTTTTACAGTCAAATGACACAGAGAGAGTATGATCCAGACGATGATGGACAGAACAGGAAATACTGAAAGACAATCCTGTAGTCATCAGCCTTGTTACCAGAGGTGCTGTGAGCTTGTTTCTCCACTGCCTGTCTTGTTTGCATTAGGCAACACAGCTTTTTGTACTTTTAAAGAAAACAGAAGCAGCAATATGGTATCACAAGGTCAGCTGCAATCATATATGTTATCGGTGGTTATCTGGAAACATGTGAAACAACAATCTCTTTCCTCACACCAGCTCTGTGCTGCCTTCTTGTGTAGCAACGGCTTGCAGATGAGGAGCTGAGAGTGGGTTTATTTTTCTTCCCCTCCATGCAATTCTTTAATGACTTGTGCAGCCTTATGTCTTGAAGAATAGCTCCTGCAAGGTTGGTCCATTCCCATGAACAGTTCTGAAGGCAATTGAAGTGGAGGTGCCACTGTGGGAAGCCCAACCATCCCTGCACCTTCTGCAGGTTTTGAGGGAGGTGTTGGACCAGCGGTTCAGAGAGTGGAGAAGGAAGTGTTGATAGCCTTCTCCGGTTCTTTCATGACTTGTCCAACACCCACAGCAAGGACAGCAGCGAGAACATTTACCAGGCAAGACATGGACCAGATCTACCTAGTGCTGGTTCTAATAACAGGTTGTCTCCAAACAGAAGAAATACCCTCCTGCTTCTTTTTCCCTGCCTCTGTGGGCATCAATTCCTTGCAACAGATTTAAAAAAAGTTTTAAGGCAGAATAGTTGTCCTCCTTTGATGTGCGGTACATGAAGCCTTGCAGGTGTGACAGCTGTAGCTCCTGCTGACCCACATCTGTTCCCAGAGGTGAGGCAGGCAGCGGGTGCTGGTGCTGCTTGCGTGGGCAGCCCATGGTTTCGGTAGGTGTGCAGCCTGTGCAGGGACTGCTGCCACACATTCTTTTCATGGGAGGGACAGGAAATGGTGTTTCTGTAGTGCAGTGGAAAGCAAACCATTCACTGCTGTCAGGGTTTCATCTTCTTACAAATAAGATCTTTGTTTAGAAATGTGGCTTTGTAGTTCTGTGAGAACCGGTAGAGTTTCCCTTCCAGGAAAATCTTATTAATTAACCATAAATAAGTAAAGAAAGATGAGACCTTTGTGGTGTCTGCTGAGAGATACCAGTTATTTTGTCATAGCTGACAAAAATCCTAAGCCTGTGGCCTGTGAATGCTTAGTTCAAACTTCCACTTATCCAAAACCAAGGCATATGTCACATAGTTATTCTTCAAATTTACCCAGAAAATTTCTTCCCTCTCTTCAGTACATAACCCTGGGGATTCTTACCCTGAACCTCCCCTGGTGCCCTGCAGCAGGTCAAGGGGTCAGGACTCAGATTTGCCCAGATTCAGTGAGACTGGGCTACAAAGTTCATTAATTTTTCCAAGGTAGGAACTAATACCCATTCTTTCTCCTTATTCTTCCTCCATCAGCACCAGCTGCTACAATGTGTATTGCCCTATAAAACACTTTCCCTTGGATTCTGGTGCCCTCAGGTGCCCTTCTCCTCCCCCATCCTCCCAGATGAACACCTGTGAGAGGCAGATGGTACAGCTAATCCAAAATATATTTCTTGAGTCCATGTAGAGAAGCTGCCAAGCTGCTGATTTTTTGGCACCATGCCTTGTGGCATCCATGGCTGGTGAGAGACGCAGATGCTGCCTGAAAATAGCTGAAGAGGAAATTCTCCCAGTGTCTCTGGAGGTCCAGGGAAAGCGGCTGCGGCTGCTGCAGGGTTCATGGGCAGATGTCCCACCGGAACCCTTGCTGGGAATGCCTCGAGAGTAGAGCTTCTTCTCTCATGTCTTAATCATCCCTTCCTCCAGCTCCACTTCAACGGGCACCATGGGCACTGCCTTGCCTTCTCGCACTGAAGGGTGAGAAGCCATTTCTGTTTGGACAAGGCCTGGAAAAAGGAGGAAATGTGTTTTCAGGAAGCTGGGAGCTGTTGTTGGGAGCTGTTGTTTCTGCCGGCAGACTTGGTGTCCATGCACACTCAGAGACTCCAGCAACAGGCGTCTCTCTTCATTGGTTTCCAGAAAAGATAAGCGCTGGCACATATTTATGTCTGCCAGGGGTGTATAAAACTCACTGTCTTAACCACTGGGCTTTGTCAGAGTGGTTGCACAGCTAAGCAAGGGCAACTCCTCAGCAGCCAGCACCCCCAGCCCTCTGAGCTGCAGTGACAGGGTCCCTGGGACAAACCACCACCAGTAGTGGCTCAGCTCCTTCCTGACAGGAGAAGTGCTTTTCCAATGTGTGATTGTGCCTGGGAAGTAGCCTGGCTCCCACGTGAAAAAATGAACTCTAGGGTAGGATTCATGTCCAGGCACAGCCACAGCACCCCCCCCTGACATTTAGGTATTCATTAGGGCCTATCACAACTGAAGCTGGAAGCCAGCAGTTATCGGAAAAAGGAGTTGAGACCAGTGCACCAGCACATAAGGCAAATAAAAATTATCAAAAAGTCAAGATACTGTGCTCTTCCTATTGTGTGGGGCTTCAGGGTGGCACAAGTCCTTGTGCTACCTGGCTGGTTCTGAAAGACACCTTCTTATTGCCCAGATCTGCCAAGCACTTTGTGGACAGCAAGGAGAGCACAGTCCTTGCCTGAAGGGGATAATGCTCATTGGTAGAATAACAGTGAGGAAAAGGAACAATTAAGACAAAAAAAAGCATGTCAGTGTTGGAAAGTGTGTGGTTTTCCACAGTATATTTTGAGAAACTGGAAGAAAATTATAATTTTCTTTCCATTATTTATTCTTCACAATTTCTATAGCCTTAAGACCTGTAACTCAGGGTCTAACCTCCGTCATTTCCAGTATTCAGCTCTTTTTTGCACATTTTGCAGAAAAATATGTCTTGCTCCCTTTCCCCTCTTCTTCGTCCCCCAAAACCAGGACACTACACCCAGCTCCTTAAAAACACAGGGGTATCTAACCCCACTGGGATCAAATAGGCTTAACCTGATTTAGGTGCCTAAATACCTTTGAGAATCTAGGCTTTAATCAGCTCATATAATGAGCTCCTGTAGTCAAAATGCACAAACAAGGTCTCAAAGCCAGTGGCTCAGAGATCCAGTACAGAACAGGCTCTCCAAATGCAGACACCAAGGCAAAGGGTCAGGGAACGTCCCAGAAAGCCGTGCTGAGATGGATGCAGGTATCACACTTTCAAAGCAGAAACACTGTGTCTGCACTGGGTGATGCAGTAAGGATAAAAAAGAGCAGTATCTGCAGCAGACATGCTTTCTGCATTCCCTGTAAGGCAGCCCTGCCTGCTTCTGTTTTCAGAAGGAACTTGATTTCTTGCTGAAGAGCAGCTGATTCAGAAGCAGGAAGGCACCACGGAAAATTTCAGTTGTGCCAACACAGTTTTGGGAAAATCTTTCTTCCCATTAAAGGACACAAGTAACAAATCAACATCAGCCACAAGCAACTTAGTATAGAGGCTCCAAGGAACTCGCAGCTGCGGCTGCTTTTGCAGTCTTACCGCAGAATGGAAAAGAAGAGTTGTCTTAAAAATAATAAGGCTATTCTCATTACCAGCGAGCTTGCACACCAAACCCACTCTACTACAGAATATAACTCCACCATGAACAGAAAACAAAATTAAAAAGAAACAAAAAGGTGCCTTTTGGCTGGAGAAATTTAAAAGGGGAATAGATGGTGGTATAAGCAACAAGAGGCAGTATGGCAGCTGCAGCAGCTCAACCATAAACAAGTCTGGGCTGTGGTTGTTGGTAAAGTGTCATCAGAAGAGACAGGGAGAAATTTTGGTATGAAAACAAGATTGTTTTTTTGGTAGTTTATAGGCAGCCTGTGGGTATGAAAATGCAGATGATGAGGCCTAAACAGTGCTATGCTATGAACTGAGCAGTGCCAACCCCAAGGCTCAGTGAGGGCTGTGCTCTCCTGAGCAGATGGCAGCTGAGCATGAGGACACAGACATGCATAGCAGCACCCAGCCTCTCCAGGAAGTCACTTATCTGCTACCTTGCTCAGGAGGTCTGACACAACCATATACATGTGATTCATGCTTGGGTTGCTTTGTTGAAATGCAGACAGGTGTTATAAAAATACAAGAGACTCCTCTATATTTTTTGCAGAGGCTCTCTGCTTTGATCATATAAGAAATCAAAATTTTATATTGTATATTATTCAATATTTCACTGCGTCTCTATTGGCTGATGCATCTCAGGAGCCTTTCCTAACAGCAATGTCTGGCTGGGGAACCATGGGTCCATGACTTAAAATAGTCCTGGACCATGATAACAATTTTCTCTGTGAGTTTATCTAGGAAAAGCCATTTCTTGGTATTATTATGTAGAAGGATCCGGGTCCACTGATCCTAAGTTATGTGTGTGACCTTAGAAAATGAAGAGATAATTTAACAATGTCTAATGCAGGAGCTGATTTCCACAATAATCAAGACAGGTGATAATACCAGCTCATAGTAATAGTTATGCATGGTGAGTCAAACTCCTGGATTTGCTTTCTCAAAGAAATGTTGAATGAGCTGGAAATATGAATGGAGGCAAAGCATCAGGTCAACAGCTGGCAGAGATGTCTGGTGCTTCTGCATGCTCCTCAGACAGGACTGGGGTGTAGAAACTGCTTGACATGAGGCAACAGAGAGCCCTTCCATCTAACCACAGTATGACCCTTCAGCATTGCCTGCTGCACCTGAATAGACTCCGCTTTGACCCACTACAGGGCACAGCTCACTTGCTTTGGTGTTTGTCACCTTGCAATGGGCCTTGATATTGTAGCAGTGTCTGCAGGATACATTAGAAGGGGCAGAGGGAGCTGGGATAACCCCTGCTCGACTCACGGCAGTTCTTGGAGGTGCTGACACTTCTGTTTTATTCAAGGAGCAGTTGCCAGGCCTAGGGCCGTGCTGGGTTTGGGCAACAGGCCTCCTTCATGGTATCTGTTTTAGAAATCCTTGCATGTATCTTAGATTGCTCCCCATTCAAGTCAGCACCAGCACACACTCCAGCCCTTCTCTTGATCTAAATGATGCGAGAATTCTCAGACCAACAGATCTGGAAAAGAGTAAATGGCAGCAAGCACCTTTCCCTGGGCGCTTGTGGAAGCATCACTACACCTGACAGTACTCCAGGCTACCGCTCTCTGTAAAGGCCCTGCTCATTTCGAGGCTTCCAGCCCAACCCTCAACCCTTCTGACACAGCAGCTTGGATGAGGACCACCTGTTCCTGTAGATGCAGCCAAATCCTGCTGGCCAGCCTGATCCCCTGCTTGCTGGGGTGGCAGGATTTCTCAGGTTAGGAAGGTACCTGAAGACCGGTTTGGCACTTCTGCAAATTCTGTCAAGTATTGATGCAGAAGAAATGCTGAACTCTTGAAATCAAGGAGAGCTGAGGACTAAGCTTGAAGCGACACCTTTAGAGTGTAGGTATCTTAAAAACCTGTCCTGTCTGCATTTTTAAGGAAATAACCTCCTTTCAAGATCATCCTTCATGGTTTCTTTTTCATTCTAGCAGTGCTCAGGGTGGTAGGTAAATGTCACAGCACTTTCAGTGAGAAGAGGCATTAGTGCAAATCATAATCAGGCCTGAGGATTCAAATCCTCCCTCCAGGTACATCACGGTGACCCTGCTCCAGGGGGGGGCAGTGCTCCAAGCATAAAATGGGGAGTTCTCTGAGGTCAAGATGGATTAGAAATTCAACTCAAGCCCCATACAGCTGCACTGTAGCCAGCATGGGAATCCCTGCATATGTATTCACCTTTTAGGTTAGCTTTCACTGTAATTAATTCCCTTTTGTAATCTCCATTTCATGTATACCAGCACCAGATTCTGGGCTGATGTAGATCAGCAGTGATCCATTGCTGTTAGTGAGTGGCATTATTTTATAGCTGTTGAGGGGATGGCCCCTAGCTATTAATTTTGCCTTTCTGCTCTCTCTTGACAGGAATAATCTCCTTTAGAATTTGAGACTAAATAAAAAATCACCCCTTGGATAGCTAAATCCTCCTGGCCTCCACTTCTGCTTGCTGCCAGTGGAAATGAAGAGTGCTGAGCACCTGGCAGGATCAGGCCCTCGGGTGGCTCAGTGGCTGTGCCAGCCCTCTAATTCTGGGGTAATGATAATAATCGGGCTTGCACCGAGTGTTGACACATATTTATTAATTGCAAGGTGCGGCTGGCTCTGCACTTTGCTAAGACAAACACTGGCAGAACAATGTGCACGGAGGAGGCTGGAAGCCATCCAGCCATGTGTCAGCAGCAGCTGAGAGGGGAGGAAATTGCTAACTGTCCCGCACAAGGAGGCAAGGGCGCTCAGAATCCGTCTGGGCACGGAAGGACCTCCATTTCTTGGGTTCAGCTTTCCTTTTGGAGAAACCTTTCCTGTTTCACCACAAAGCCCCTGACCTTGCTGCGGCCCCAGCAGCTTGTGACACAAGACCAAGATGACACAATTGGAGCCAGGCTTCGTGCCAGGGCTGGCAGTGATTTAGTGACGTTCCTAGAGAGCAGGGGGAGGAAGGCCCTGGCCCACAAGCTGAAGGTTATTCGAGCAGAGTCATATATTTAAGGTAGGAATCACATGAATCCCAGAGCACTAGGAAGGGAAGGGAGCCTGCCTGCCTGCCTGCCTGCCTGTGGAGTGGCTTGTCCTACAGAGATAAACTGCTGTATGCTCAAGGGAGAAACCAGCAATGAGACTGGGACAGAGAAGAGCTTTCATTCTTACTTTTGGTATTAAAGTAATAAGTAGCGAGTGACTACACTGAATTTATTTACTGCCCTGTAAATGGGGCCCAGTGACTCACTCCTTCTAGTGCTTTCCTTTATCAGTGATGAAGTTACTCTCTCTTGTGAGCAACTACTTTCCTTCCTTTTCCTTCAGCCTGAGGATTTACATAGAGCAATACCAGATAAGCAAAGACGGTGCAAGACAGCTCACTGAGTTTATACCTCAGCTTTGGGTGAGTTATGCGTGGCAAAACTGCAGCTAGCTTGAATGTGTCTGTGGTCTCTTCTTCATTATGCCCCCGCCTGCTTTCCCACACAGCTGAGAGCACTTTGAAGCTGCACTTACTCATGTCACTTAGAGCAATTTTCAAAGTCCACTTAACTTATCTGCCCTGTCATAGCCGTGACCAGCCTGGCACTAATCGGGATGTTCAAGAAATATCAACCAGTTACTCAGCGTTGTCTGAATCAGCGAAGAGGAGAAACTTCCTTTCTCATTTTAAGTAGTTTCTATATGTCTAGAGACATGTTACAGAAACAGAAACTATACCTGATAAAGTGCCAGCATTAATCCATTTGATGTATTTAAGTGCGGCTGTTTAACGGCAACATATCAAGTTAATGTGATACTGATGGAATAAGAAATGGCATCAGAGGGTTTCAAAAGATTTCTTATCACAAGGAAAAAAAAAGGATTTTGACTTCCCATTTCATTTTTCAGTGAATGAGAACACCTTTGCTATTTACATTATTTACTGTTTACCATAGTACAATCACTACTGAAAATCAAAGTGATTTGCAGAGCCCTGCCAGTTCTTTTTATATCTCCTTTGCTGACTCAATAAACATCTGACACTCCAGTATTGTAACTAAGTGTACTGCTTTTGCCCTCATTGAAAAAAATCTTTCTAAGAGGAAGGAATTGTTCTGCTTCTGCTTAAAAATGTGATTTGTCTGGCGAAGCATTTGTAAAAGCTTTTTCCCCCCAGTGTTACTGTGGCAATTGTAAGCAGTTAGGCATGTACGGTAACTTGAGAAGCTATGTGAAATCTTCTGATATGCAAATACACTTCTGTATACATGGCAAAGAAGAGTTTCGGGCACATTTACATGAAACAGAGTTGCAATAACAAACTATTCCTTTATATGCCACTTTGAAATAAAACTTGATCCTGAAATATGATGCAAAGTAAATATTCCAAAAAGCCTGTGGTAGTAGTGAAATGGTTCTGAGTTCAGACCAGTTCTGCCCCAGGCTAGTTCCGTTTCTCCTGATACAGCCACATTTAAACAAAAAAGAGCAGGATTGAAGCCAAGGAGCCTGGGAAAGGTGCAGCAAGGGAAGATATTCTGGTAGCAGCTGGTGAGGACAGGGCATTTCACATCTCACCCTTCACCTGGCAGAATCAAACAGGATGGATGTCTCTATGGGAAAAGGTGGCCTTCCAGTCTGAAGAGGACACATTGCATCTGGTCCATATATGCTCTTACATAGAAATTCAGGCAGGGAAGAGACAATGGGAAACCAGAAAGAACAGTCTAACGCAACACCACCATGGTGTTCTTGGATGCCAGCCACAGGCGAGTCTTCCAGGTAAGCATGGAACACAAAGGAATTTATGAGGGCATAAATCATAGGAGCTGAGGATGAGAAAGGCCACTGGAGGACTAGTCAATGCAGGCCTGTTTTCTGCAGGGAATTTCCCAATTGACAGTTTTAAGAATTTCAAACAATAGGGCTTTAACTTTCCTTTGGAAGCAATTCAATGTGGTTAGGCACCTATCTGAACCTTTCAGCACCTCGGTGTGTTTCATGCGACTAACACTACATAGACTCTGCACTATACATATAGCAGCTCTTCCTGCAGGCTTTTAGATTCAGATTTTTTTGCTGTTTATTCCAGGCTTATTCCATAAAGAAGCAAACCCAGAGGTGGAGTCACTTCAGGCTTGCCTTCACTGTGGGCTTCCCCATAATTCCTCTCTGGTAAGCTGAGTCAGCAGGAAGTGGTGTTGTGAAAGGTCCCTGGGTGAACAATCTGGGTTATGGTGAACTGGAAAAAATGTATTAAAATAATGGAACAAGAAAGCCTGCAGGTAGCATTGTTGTGGGGTGGCTGCAATGTGTTGCAGTTAACCATAATGTAGTCTGTGCAGCAGGTCCCTAAGATTTGCGCCACTTCCACAAATTGCTTCTAGAAACTAGGCTGAGTTTCAATAAGGCAGATTACATCTTCAAAAGGCTTTGCTGGTCTGCACTAGGGCAGGCTGTTCATCATAAGCTACCCCATAATAGATTCCCATAGAAGAAAGAAAGGGCACACAGAAAGATTGAGGAAACCACCTCTGCCCCTTACATCTGAGAGTAAGACTGTTAGAACAGGAACAGAGACCTGCCTGTGCTTAAATTCCACTTTGTGTTCTCTGTAGAGATGAATAGAGTCTGTTGGCATTTTGCAATGACTGTGAGGAATTTTAGTGGTTAATTATATCCTCTGTTTCTTGCCTTGCTATCTCTGTGCACATTCACACAAGTCCTAAAAGGAGTTTACTGTTCAAGTGCCTAGGCTCTGGGCCAGGAACAGTGCCTAGATAGAATCCTGTGAAGCATCTCCTCATGTGCTGTGATAAAATGCTTGGGGACATACTATAAAGAGCTATGAGTGTGTCTGCAAAGTCATGAAACGTTATGTCATCGGTCCTGCGAGCGCCGCAAGGTTGTGATCTCAGAGCAGGCTCTCAGCCAGAGGGGGAGAGTAACAAATCTGAACGGCATTAAGCATTCAAGGACTGTGTCACCATTAGATGGCTGTGCATTTCAACTGGCTGTGCCAAGAGTGCCACAGAAGTGGATGGCCAAAATGTGCAGGTTAGTGCAGTGGGAGAAGTAGGGGAGTAACATAGTGGGTGACAGGAAGGAAAGGGTGAAAAGCACGTGGCAGAACAGGGGGAGGCCAACAGAAGATTCCCAAGGCAGGGATGTGTTTAACCACTTCTTCTTGCTCTGGGTTGGTCACTTGCTGTCAGTGTGTGAACGGGAAGATGGTGGTGTGCCCCAGTGGTGTGCCAGGTGAGAGTCAGGAAGTGGGGGAGGAGGGGGATTTGGGGTGTGGTAGTTTAGCCATGGCTGGAGAAAGATGGCTTTTGTTAGCTTGTGGTTTGTTTGAATCGATCAGCACCCTTCACCTTCCCTTTCACATCAGTCTCACCACCATTTAAATTAAAATGCTAATAAAATGTAAAGAAGGACAGACATTTTCTACAGAGGTCCCTCACCCTGGACTGCCAGTCTGCACATCCATGCTCATGCACATCCATGCTCATGCACAGTCTGCCCTCTCCACGCATCTCTCCCTGTGGTGTTACAGGGAGATCCTTGCTTACAAGCAGGGATGCTCTTGGGACCCTGCCATTGAGGCTGTTCCCTGAAGCCCTGGCCAGGTGAGGGGAGAAGGGCAATATAGTTAGCTGAGGTAGAAAGCAGTAGACACATCCAGTGCTGAAATGGAAGAAGGGACTTACCTCCTAGCTTCCCTCGGTATACTACAGTTCTCTGGCTAGGCTAGATGCCCTGCCAGTCCCAAAGTCCTCAGCAGTCTTGACTAACCTGAGGCAATCAAAATGTAATATAGTTTAGTAGGAATGATCCATGACAAAGCCCCCTCTCACCCACCAGAATTTGGCAGGTAGCACAAACCCTGCCAGAATCTGACTTCTTTCTTTACAAAGCACTTCACCTCCAAGCTCCTGATTGAGAGTAACAAGGTGCCCTGACATGTTCTTGCTCCAACAGTTCATTAGCTGTGCTTTTCCGCAATGATTGCTGTACTGCAGTATTTCTTCAGGGCTTCCTGCCTCTCCCTAGGAGACAAGAAGATGCAGGATCAGCGGTGGGGCGGTGCATCAGGCGGCGCGGTCGTGTCCACAGCAGAGCTTTGCTGCTGATTCCAGCAGATTGCAGTCATGAGAGAACTGGACTTGAGTGCAAGCCGGCACTGAAACACAGGCTTGGCCATCTGGCCAAGGTGATTGCAGATGGATGTGCAGGTACTGATCCATTTTGGCATGACACAAAAGAGAGCGGGAGGGCAACTGGAGGCCAGTCAAACCAGCTGAGAAGTGTTAACCCTCACCCACAGTGCGCTATTAGCGAGCAGAGCACAGGCTCCAGTGTTCATACCCACTGGAAACTGCACTGTGTGGGTGCAGGGAATTCCAGTGAGGATGGAGCTGGGCTTGCTGGGAGTCTTGTGACAACAGGCTCTGAGAGTAATAGCAGGTGTGGGAGATGGGAGGCATGCTGTTTATTTCTGTGGGTTTCCTGAGACCAGGTGCTTCCTCTTGGCTTTTTGCCCTCCTCCCTGGTTCTGGGTCATAGTGAGTCCTTTGGAGCAAGTTCTGCCCCTTCAAATGGGTGTGAACACAGTGGGTTGAAGCTCTGGTTTGGATAACTTCATCTGCAAGCAAGTTCAAATATTCATAGTGAGGTCCTTCCTTGCTTAACTGTCAACCTGTACTAACCCCTCTGCCCGTGTATCTGTGTCACAGTGGCAGAGAAATATGTGGCAGGAAAGGGTTAACTTGCTGGGGGGGCGGTTTGCAGGCAGAAGGGAGGAGCAGGGTAGTATTTCTGTATTAACATGCAGCTGGTTAATACAGCTGAATAGCCCTGGCTCAGCTGTTACCTTTCTGAAAGCCAATGGCAAATGATGAAAAACCGTGGTAATATCTATTAAAAGTTTGTGGAAGGGGCCTGCTCAGTGGGAGCTTTTCCATCTCACATACAAGTGATGATTTAGAACAGAGAAAGATCCCCCCGAGGGGATTTTGTGAACCATGCAATGCTAATTAACTCCATTGTTGTATTTTGTTTTGAACATAAGAATCCCTCTGGGATTGCAGCACTCTTTCCTCCTGCAATAGATTTCCATTTTGCACCACTGTATAAAATCTTCTCCACATCCCATCAGCAAAGGGATTAACAATAGGGAGAAGCATATGTGCATAGTTTTATGGGGTTCTAGGGAGGAATGTCTCTCCCTTCACCTCCCAGATGCATTCTCAATGGGGGTCATTCTGTACATCCTTGCTTTCGCTGTTTCTCTAACCTTGAATTAAGAACAAGTGTACATCAGACACTGGGTAGCATCTCCCTTTGATCTTTAGCATATTCAAACCACTTCCGAACATGCTGTGCTCGAGTTTGTTTTAGTAGTTGGGCTGTTTGGGCAGAAATGCAAAAGTTAAAAAAAAAAAAGAAAACCAAAACCCAGCCCCGCCAAAAAAATCAACAAAAGCCATCAACACCAAGAGTGGAAGCACTGATGAATGAGTGATTTGCTCATATACAGTACAATCTGAATGGAAAGCAAGAGAATAAAAGCTCTCATCTGTTTGAAGCCCTTACTGGCTCGTGCCAACAATGTTCAGGAGAAATTTGACTACCTCTGTGCTGGATAAGCTCTTCATTTTCAATACTTCTGGTGTTCCACTTCAGTTTGCCCCAGTTTGCCCAGACGCTCTTCTCTCTGCTCACTCCTTTTGTATTGAGCTAAGTGGATCCTGACTGGCCCCGGTGCTCTGGCTATTACAATTTATCAACAACTTCAGTGAAGTCAGAACAAGGACAAAAGTGAGATTTTTCAGTGAAATCAAATGGCTTCTCAATTTTTCAGCTTCAGTCTCTGGCCTCCCTCCACTCTGAGAACGCCCAGATCTTCACAGGGTGTCTTGGATAGTCTCTCCACTGCCTTAAGTTTCAGCTCTGTACAGGCCAAAGTTTATGGTGTTGATTCCTGCTTTAGGCAATTCTGTTGTTCCATGGTAAGAAATACTTAGCAAGCTGTCCCAAGGGAGCAGCTATTACTGTATTGGAGTCTCACTTATGACTTCTGGATGGTACTGGAAGTGCACTGGGAGCTACGTGCCACCAGCTGTAATGGAAATTTTGCAGGAACTTGACAAAGAGAAGCAGGGATTTGCAAATAAGAACTTTTTTGTGCACCTTACAACTTTGTAAATTCTTAAGTCTTGATTCTTAATTCATCCTGGAATATATTTAATTATAATCAGGGCAATTTTTGAGTTATCTGAATGAACAACTGGACAGATTTTTAACAGCATCTTCAGGAGTGTAAATAACACAAGTCATAGAGGAGCCCAAGCATTATTGCCTTTGCCCTCAGGCCCCTGAGGGCATGACTGCTGCCTCCAGACCCAGGCAGAGCTGCTGTAAGTCGCAGACACTGCAGCTCAGCAGAGACCCTACCCTCCCATCATGTCTTCAGTCAGCTAAGCACAATCCTGTGTATATTAAACAGCTTTATCAGGGATCCAGTGGGGATGCGCATTGAGGCAACAGCCTCTGTGGCATTGGTACTAGACTAACAAAGTAAAATTTTTCATGTAAAACTTCCCATTTCCCCTGCAACATCCCTTGTTTCACTGCCAACTCCTTTTTTGCTTTCCAAACGGAGGGGAATCAATTAAAAATATTTACATTGCCTCTACCCCAAACCTTCCAGCAGCACCATAGCTGGATGGGTTTTCTCTTAGAGTAGTGCATTCAGTGATCCCAGCAGGTGCTCCTGAGAGCCTTCTTGTTCAAAAGTTAGGGCACTGCCTCATGCCATAGGCTCTTTGGGGCTGTTACTGCATTAGTTGTAGTTGTCTATCGCTATAGTGGTCTGCAGAGAATGCTAGTGTGTGTAAAGCGATGTACTGAAAGGGCACTGAGAGTCATTCTTTCTGAAAATGCTGCTTAATCTTTTCTGCATGAGTGTTACAGGTTCATCCAAATACATATTCTTCTCCTTTTCTTTGCAGTCCCTTTATAGAGACTGACAGAATCAAAAAGGCAAAATTCAAGGGGACAGTCTCGCCATTCTTAAATCCTTAGCTTACTTCAAATACACATAGTGTTTTAATGACCTCAACATACATCTTCTCACTCCCATTTTTGAGAAGCATTTCCAGTGCAGTGTTCTCATCAGGATCAAATTTATCAAATCCTGCCACTTTTTTTTTATCCTTTAGTTTATACAGCTACAAGGGAAATTTTCTGTGAACAGAAAACAATCCCACAAGTCTTTTTTTCCTAGTCCTCTCTGTAAGCTGGTCTTCCTTTAGCACTTTCTGACTGCTGACTTGTTAATGAGCAGGAGGGGAGAGCAGTGAAGTTCCACCAGCATGGTCCTCATCATGCCAGCCTGACAAGTGTGCAATGGGAACACCAAATGCCATGGGAGGAATTGAGTCCTTTGTCGACTCCTGAGACCACAGTGAGCCACAGTGCAGAGAAGTTTTCTGCAGACAGAGAGGGCGTATTTTGGTTGGAACTGCTCCCGTTCCTGGCACCATGGAGGCATCGCACCCCTCGTCCTTTCACTCCCAGGCTAAGTACAGGAGACAGTTGAACTCCAGAAGTTTCATTGCCACTTGGAGTTTTGCAGCACAGCTCTTGACGGGTAATCTCATGAGCTCAGGGAGGTCCCCACCAGCTTCTCTGTGGCTCTGCAAGAGGCTGCACATCCCCAGTGTGCAATGCACAGCTGGGCCTGCCCACCTTTGGCTTCCTTCTTTCAGCAGCAACATGGAAATATTTTTGTAGTTTACGTGGTATGGATGCTTAATGCCAATGTCCATTTGTCCTCTGTAATCTATGATTTTCCATACCCTGCTAGAACAAGTGAGAAGCAACTCTACTGCTACTTGAGCGGCTTTTGCATACTGTTAGGAAGAAGCTGGATACACAGAAGGGGGCACAAGGAAGGCGGGAGCTTATTTCACAGCCTCTGAGCTTTCTTCCAGGTAGTTTCTGAGCTTTGCATTTCCATGTGAACATTTTCCCCTGTCAGACAGAAATGAGTGGAAGGGTAGCTAACCCTGCTCATCACAGTGAGCACAGGGTACTTGCAAATATTATTTTAGCATGTCCCTGCTCTTCCCTGTCTTGCCTTAGTATTTGCAGTAGATAATTTTTAAAGCCTAAATAACACATGCTTGTGATTGAACATGCTTTTTCTGAGCTAAACTCCACCCTGCCCCTAAGTCATTGCTTCCTCTCAGTTCCCCTTGTTAAATCCTCAGGAGAACAGAGCAGAGATTCAACCTCCAAGTCTCATAGCCAAGACACAAAGCCCAGCAGTCACCCCCATGTGCCAGGGGGCTCTGGAGGCTCCTGTATCACACCCCAATACATCTCTCTGCCTTCCTCTGTCCCTTTCTACTCTGCTGCCATCAGTCAAGCCCAGATTTTTTTTTTTCCCAGGAGAATAGGGGTGCCCTGCCTGGTGCTGGCAGCCCCACAGAACTCCTCCAGGTCTGGT
This sequence comes from Pomatostomus ruficeps, assembly GCA_013400735.1. NCBI lineage: Eukaryota > Metazoa > Chordata > Aves > Passeriformes > Timaliidae > Pomatostomus > Pomatostomus ruficeps. The sequence goes on from VYZT01010487.1 coordinate 59,264, forward strand.
CCCTGAAGTGCCCAAAATCTCCACTCAGCTGCCAGCCAAGTGACAGGAGGCAGAGGCGGGTGTCACGCCAGGATGCATTTCAAAGGAAAAGAACCCTTGTTTTAAGTCTGTGCAACAACCTTTCTCCCAGAAGACTGGTGATAAAGCTTTTAAAATTAATTTGCATAATTGGATCTTTAATTCTCTTTAAATGGAAACCAAAATGGCACTGCTCTCAACAAAAAAGACTTTCACAAAAGCCAAAGGATTGGTTGCAAGGTGGAGATGTGTTACTGAGCTGAAACTAAGCCCAGATAAAAGATAATTAGGCAGACTGAACACAATTCTGCTTACAGACAGAGGGGAAAGTCTGAGGTAACAGCATGGACTTCAGTAAAATTACTTCACATTCTTGTCAGCATAACTGAGCCTCAGTCTGCAGTAACTACTTTAACTTTTCAGCTCTGTGGTTAATTAGCAACCCTTTTCATTTATGTGGATTAAATTCAAAAATTTATTAGATTAATAAACACTGCAGATGTTTTTGTAACAGTGGGGTAAAAGTTCTATTTGTGCAAAAGACCAAGACAACATTTGAGTCAATCTGACTGCGATCATTTAATTCAGTGGAAATTTTGGCCCACTGGGACACTATGAGGAGAGCTGTGCATAGAAAACCAGAAAGAGTTCAGCTAGTGAAAAACCTTTTTCATGTGCTTGTAAATGAAAAGCAACCTTCCTAATGAAGAGCAATGTATTTTATCTTTCATCCCTCCCTGAATTACATGTGCAGCTTTATATGGTGTTTTTGCCTTAAAATAAAAAAAAAAAAAAGAGAAATTTTAGTACATATAATCCACCCCACTTATTTCTGAAGAGCTGTTTTCATTGTTCAAAATATCCAAATGGCAAGGTACAAACCTGTTCTACAAGAGAGCTTGGTTTTCTCCCCCTGCTTGCAACAATTAATTCTTTAATCAAATACTAAGAAACTCCATTGGTGTCCTCTACTCACCAGGGCTTTTACTTAGCCAAAGCCTGAGCACTAGCTAAGGACATATGGCCATAACCTCCTCAGCCCTTGATTTAAAACAATAGTGAAATAGAAGCAGAGGAGCTGGGGCAAGCTGGCAGAATACAAACGGAAGGTCTCTGTGACTTGTCCGTCCTCCTGGGTGCTCCACCACTGCTTGTGGCATGGAAATGCAGTCCGGGCAGCAGGAGCACATGGAAGCTCACAGCTAAATTCTGCTCATGGGAAGCCTGCTGTAAATCCAGAACAACACCACCAGAGCCACCAGACTTAACTGGGATTTTCTTCTGGGCAGGCACAATGCCTGAAGAAGTAAGACATAGCTGGACTGCTGCAGGCGCTGCCAGGAATAAAGCTGAGCTGTCAAGGTTAGTTGCAAGTACTGCTGCTTTGATCAATTTAAAAGAGTTTACAGCTTTCATAGATATCAGTATTGCCCTTTCTTGGGGGTGGGAGTGTACTTAAAAAAAAATTGCAAGAATAAAAGCGATGCTGCTATAAATTAGAAAATCCTCATGAAATACAGTGAGAGCAACACATTGGCACCAGGGATGTGATCTGTTTTAAGAAACACATGGCTTTATGTTTAATGAAGGGAGCCTGCTGAAGGATTGCAGACCAGAAGGGCACACTAGATTTGTTGTTTTATTAGGTTCTGGATTATGTACTTCTCCTTTTGCTGTGTATCCAACAACACACGCCATGCCACTCAAAACTGAATGGGCTGGGGGAAGGAAGGCAGAAAAAAGTCAGTTATGAAGGACTGGAGTACTTTATTTTCTACCTTTTGAGAAAAGTGTTAAGGAAAAAAATGGTGTCATTTTGTCTAAACTAGAAACAGAAACAGATGGAAAGAAAAATAGAATTTAAGCAGATGGAGAAGAACAATCATTCGCCACAAGCACAGGGAAGGAATTGTTAGAAATACTTGAGTACACTCACCAACATCCAGTTCATTGAAATCACACCCTTTAGATGCAGCAAAGAATCCTCCAGTATATCAAGGCCAGATCTTGAAAATACTCCCTGCAGGATGAATTGGAGGCACTTTCCATCACACATGGGATAATTTGCACTTTATGGGGTCAGAAACTGCATGGCTATGATCAGACTGTGCTTACAGTTATGTGCTCCATGGCTGGAACTGCCTGAAACTAGTGAGTAAAGGGCACTGCTGGGGTTGGCATTTGCTGCCCCTTCTCATCCAGCACCATGGCAGGACACTGCCACAAGGGTCAGTCCTGAGTTCTCTCTGCCACTGGCTGCCTGCAGGGAGGTATCCTCGCCACATCATTTTGGATCTTGTGATCTGGCAACCAGTGCTGCTCCATTTCAAGTTTTCCCAGGTTCATTTGTCAGAAAACTGCTCTTTCCAGACATGCCTCAGAAACCTCTTGACATCAGGTTAGCAAGCTGTGCCAGTTTGCCTATGGTTGTATAGGGGTGAAATTTGAGGCAAAAAGTGATGAAGTGGAATCTGGGGCTCAGGAACAGGAAGGACTGAATCATCCTTTCCAGCAACAGCTCACATAGGTTTAACATGAGGTCATATGTCTAAAATGTGATTCAAAACACCCCTCAAGACATCCAGACCCTCTGCCTGTATACTGTGGAGCTGCCAAAATTATGCCACAGAAAATATGAACAAAAGTGGGCTCAAAAATCCTTTCCCAAACCCAAACTTTAGCATTGGAGGACGGCTGCAGGAAGGTTCACTTCTGCTTGTTTGAGTTTCATAATCCCAGGTCAACACCCGAAAGACATAGAAACTTTTCTTCAGCCTTTATCATGATACCCTTCCACTTAAAACATTGATTTGAGATACACAGGGACTTGGGCTCATCTCCCTTCAAGCTCAGAAAGGAGTTAGACCCATGCCTCCTAGAAGTTTAAGGAATAGGTGGGAGTGAGGATAGGGTACCCTCCTGTTGATAGTCTAGCACTGTGTGGCAATGAACATGAACTCAAGAGTCGCAGCTAAGAAGAAAAGAGCATTCATCCCCATCTCCTCTCCTCGGTCACTGATAAGAGCAATTGCTCTTCAGCTCTCCTCCACAACCCATATCCACAGCTGAGCCTGTTCACCTCTTTGGAATATCTTTTGGTGCTTTGGTGCTAGCAAAGCACTTCACACTGTCAGGATTTTGCCTAGCAATGGTTTTAGTTGGAGTACTTTAAGTTTGTTGCACAATTACGGTACTCCGGTTTCATGACACTAACGCAGTGTGGAGTGGGGGGGGATGAACAGCCACCGTGTTTTCCAGCAGCGTCTCTGACCAGAGGGAGAGAGCTCTGGCAGGCCTCTCACACCCAGTGTGGGTGGAGGACACCAAACATACACTCACACTAAAGCTGGGATAGCTCACGCGTCACCAGAGGTGCAGAATTCGGAGAGCCCTTCGTATGGCGTTCCAGCAGACTTTCCCCCCCACCGAAAGGGGCCACGGACGAAACAAACCATACCCTCCCCTGGCACGGGCTTATAAAGGACACAGAGCCAATGGCCAAAAAGCAGGGGCGGGGTGAGGGACCAGGGATCAGTAGGAAGGAAGGAGGGGGCGGAGTAGGCGGCCTGCCAGAATAGACAGGGTCAAGTTACCCATGGCCCAAACTAAACTGATGGGAGACTGGGGGCTTTTCCTCCCAGTGTGAGCTGGGAAGTCCTTTCAAACCTCAGAGTCCTCCCACCACCTGCCTCCCCGCTCTTGGGGGCCCACCACAACATGACACCACCACCTCAGCTGGCAACTCTGCACGCTTCCCACTCTTTCCTCGAGTCCCTTGAAGAACACCTTTTAAACTGTTTGGTAGGAGTATTCTGCACAGACTCCAAGATATTAACAGTTGGATTTTCTCACTCCCACACAGTGCAAATATCCTTTTATTAGCTGCTAGAGCTACTGGATATGCTGATGACAATGTCATAACAAAGCTCCAGCACTAGTTCAACTAACAGACCCCGTATTTACAGCCTTCAGTCTTGGATATATAAATAAACTAAGGCTGTGGAAATCAAAGATTTCCTCCTTGCTATTGCTGCCAAAGAGTAATCAGTGAAGAAGTTGGCCAGGCAGAAGTGTTTATCTGGCAGGGAATGTGTGCACCTTTCTGCTAGAGAGCTGCATGCAGCAGCACTGTAGAGATGGGTGCCCATACCCTGGGATCACCCCTGAGGGAACACCCTTCACTTTTAACGGTAGAGGCAGATTTCAGTTTTAAATCCATGCCACTTTTTTTCTCATGAACTCAGAATAATAAGCTGTGACTTTTCAGTGAGAAAACCCTACACATTTTAACATTTTTCTGAAGACATTCAGAGAAAGTCCCAAGCCCATGGGGCCTTGTTTATCATTGCTGCCAGGCTGATAAATCCTGGAGACAGAGGTATCTATATAAAAAAAAAAATAAAAAAATCCAGTAGCACAGGAAAACTGTGCAATACCAAGCTATCATCACCTTCTGATAGACAAAACATTTATAGTTTATTTTCAGGAGGACTCTGGCTACAAAGCCTTTCCCTGGGCCAGAGTGGACTGACCTTTTACAGTAGGCACAATAAGGCAGCAAACACAGCTGAGCTGTCAGAACTTCTGCAATAACCCCAAATCCCTTTTGATAAGGGGAATCAAAAGCACACAGCTCTCCACCACCTCTTAATAATGCCCATGACCTCAACAGTGCCTTACAAATCTGCTGCATAGTTTGAGAGCTAGGTGCAACACCTGCTTCCTGGCAGCAGCCATTTGTTTTCCTCTGCATAGGTTCTTAGGAATCTCACATCTAGTTCCCCAAGCATCACGTAAGAGAATTTTCATTTCCTATCATGCTATCCTAATGCAACCTGTCCAAGAAGCCTTATCGATATGACAGCGGCAAATAGCTTGACAACTTCCTCCTAAATAACGCCCTCCCACTCTGCTTTGTGCTCCCTGGTTCATTCCTCACTGGGTGTTTTAGGAATACTGTGTATCTAGTTGAAAGTAGATGGTCCTTAAGAGCCAAAGCACATGTCCCTTACTCCTACCACCTTTTGAGCCACTGCTTAATAAAGGAGCAACTCAGAGAGGCTCCAAACAAACCTGAAACGGGCACAATTGCTCTTCCCTCTGTAGTGTGTACGTATATATATATACATATAAAACAATCGAAACATTTAGGTTGGAAAAGACCTCTATGATCATGGAGTTCAACTGTTATCCCAACACCATGGTGTTCATCACTAAACCATGTCCCCAGGTATCACATTCACGTGCCTTTTGGACACTCCCAGGCTTCGTGATTCCACCACTTCCCTGGGCAGCCTATTTCAATGGCTGACCACCTTTTCAGTGAAGACATTTTTCCTAATATGTGTGTGTATATATATATATAAACCCTGCTGTATCACATTAGGGAGTTTAGCAACTGGTCCTTGCACCTGCCTAGCCTATCATAAAAGCAGCAATCCATTCAGATCTCTTGCTTGATTTGCATCAAAAGGAGACCTTTTTTATTTCATAGAAGTTCATTAATAGGGGGAGTGAAAAAAAAAAAAAAGAGAACTTAAGGAAAAGATGAGAACAAGCCAAATAATGAATCATGGTGGAAAGTTACCAGCCTTGGGCAGTGGACATGAAATGCAATTCCACATTTAGAACCAGGGTAGCATTGCCTAAGATGCAGCACATGTGTTCAGCTGTCAGCACTAGGGGAGTTTAAAATTAAAAGGGACTTTAAGCTTTTTGGGTTTAACTGCTATTTAAATTGGTTTAAACTGCTATTTAGATATTTGAGTTCCACAGATCCCTAAAAATCCCTAAATGCTCATTACATCAGTTTGCTCAGTGTCTTCCTCACACCCAAACCCCTTCCCGTGCTTCAATCATTCCTCCACCTTCTCAGAGGGTCCTTTGCAAGATCATCCTGAGCCCAAACAATTTTGTTAAATAACTGGATATGACTCCTCTCCTTAGAAAATAAATGCAAACTTGATCGAAAGAGGATAGGAGTTCTTCCATGTGTCTTTGATTCAGGCAGTGAAATCCTAAGTAGAAGGCAGGCTTCTCTGTTTCACATTTTGTGTTGGCAAAGTAGAAAATTCTCCATTCAGCACGCAGATTTGCTGCAGTTTGCTTAGACACCAAGTCTCCATCTGCTCTACCAGGGTTGTAAACCTCTTGGCTTGGGTCTGGGTTCTGCTAGTCCTTTACTTCCCTTGCCTTCTTCCCTTATCTGAGGGTAAGAAAAAACCATAGAATCACTTAGGTTGGAAAAGACCTCTAAGACCATCAATTCCAACTGTAAACCCATCACTGTCAAGTCCACCACTAAACCCAGTCTGCAAAATGCACATTAAGTATCCAGTTCCTGTCTGCAAAAGGAATTTCAATTAAAATAAACAAAATTGCTGAATGAAAGTGAGGATAATAGCATTTTATTGCTGCACAGCAGGGCTGTGAAGGTAATTAAAGATGCTGAGATTGGAGTAAAAGGAGATGTATATGTTCCTGAGATAGATGCATTTATTTTCATTAAAAAATGTAAAGCCAAAAGATGATCGTGACTGTACATGTTTCCCTCCTCCACCATGGACAATTGAATCCATTTACCTGGAGTTTGATCAAGTTACAGCACAAAAAATCCTATTTAAAAACAAGGCCCTCCTCTTTCCCTTTTTATTCACATCTTAATGCTTCACAAAGCAAAACTCCAGACACTTTGTGAGTCACATATCACTACCAAATAAGTTGCAGTCATTGAATGGTGCCTCATAAAGGAGGCAGGAAACAGGAAAAGCTCAAAATAAAGCTGTTTGTAAATTAAAGAACTGAGGGGAAGAATGGATAGGAAATGAGTCCCTTATTTCTTCTTCAAAATTATTCTGATTAATGAGGAGAAAGATCAATAGCCTATCTGCAGCTGCCATGGGGAAGACAGGGTGAAGAGTGAATCCAGATCCAAGTATCCCCGTGGTGCCAACACATCACATTCTGCACAGGCTCGATATAATGAGCTGCAGGGCGAGATCTCATGCGACTGCACTACTTTACCTGTCTGTCCATTCAGTTCCTCATTATAGCTCGATGTGCTCAGTTATAGGGTATCAAAAGGAGAAATGTATGGCATAGATTTGTGAGTAGTCAGAGAAAGGATTGCTTTCATTCCTGTAGCACTGCTTTCCTCCTGCTGCAACAAGAGCCCCGGATACTCCAGGCTTCCCCCTGCACTGCTGCTGCATGCAGCTCGGAAGTCATGTGTATGAATTTTTCCACAACACGTGGCAACATCCAGGCCCACAGCATAATGGAAACAGCCAAACTTTCCCACTGACATTTTTGGGTTTTGTTTTTAAATCAACCCCTAAATGAAGCACCTCAGATATTGCTGCTTCCTTTATTAATGTTTGGTTTGGGAACGTCGTAATTATGTTTAGCAGCTTTTGTGGGCCAACAGATTCCAAGGCAAAATGACCTGGCAGGATGCTGAGGCCATTTCCACTGTTTTTGGAGCGCTGTGTAAGGAGAGAATGACTGTTTTTTGGATAGAGACCCTGGGTGAAACAAGGCAAGGCATCATGCTCCCATCCACTTTGGCTTGCCCCAGAGGCAGGGAGAAAGTACCCAGCACTATTTCATTAAGGTTTTGGCATGTCCCTTAATGGCATTTGTGGTAGTTACAGGCACAAAGGAAGCATTTATCCCCGGCTGTTTTTCCCATCTGCAGCCATTCATTTGCAGATTTGCCCAGAGATCTATTCACACTGGCAAGAGAGATAAGAGGGACCCCTGATGCTGGACTTCAGAGATTAGAGCAGCCAGGCTGCTCCGAGGGCAATTGCAGAGTCGCAGAAGGGTGCTGTGTTTTTGAGCATCCCCTAATATGAGCATCCCCTGACACATGCATCCCACTAACGCTATCCCATTTGACCAGCTTGCTCCAGGCTCTGCAGAGAGCTGATGGACACCAGCACTCAGATGCAGTTAGGGAGGTATTCCTCCTTTCTACAGCAGCTGGGTACAGACAAAGCAACACACAGAGAAAGGCTAGCGCCAAAAATTATTACCGATACACATTTGTAAAAGAAAACTCGGTTTCCATTGCCAGCTCTCCAGAAGACATGGTCTCCTTTTTGGCATCACCCTTCTCCAAAAGGGGAAGCAATCAAAGGGCTTTTAGCAGAAACCTCTTAGCAAGAGGCACTGCTCCCACAGCCACAGGGGTGACTAGCAGTCAATGGGACACAGTTCTTAAAGAGCTGCCTCCTCGGCTATAAATACTTTCAACATTTAAAAATGCTTAATGTGAGTGTTTGTGAAATCAAGGAAAACAGCTATACAATGCTCACATTTAGATTTACTGAAGAAAATATTTTCATTTGGTATTTAACTGTATCCTTACACTTGGGCTTAAGCCACTGCTGAAATTGGCTCAGGCTGCCACAAAACAACAGCTTAAACTAATTTAATTGCTGTCTGCTGCAATCCCACCCGACTTCCCACCCCGGTTGCACATCCCCCCTCTCCTTTCTTACGCCAACTCTCGTGCTTGTCTAACCCTGCTCTGAGCCATTTGGGCATGCAAGCCAGACACACGCCCTCGACACCCCAAAACCCACCCTTTCCCCACCGATTTAGCATGCTGGAGTGACTCAACACCAGGTCAGATGCACACTAGAGCCAGTGAAATGAAAGGCATGGAATTGCTCAGTTGAGGCAGGGTGGGACCACGAGGTTCGGAGCTATGACATCTCATCCCTGTAGTCCTGCTCCCTCCACCTCTGCCCAAGGCCGTTAAATCCCATCCCGTGCTAAATTACCCAAAGTTTAACCTGACCCTCCTCCCTAGACACACACAAGACACACACAGACACACACACACACCCACACACAGACACACACACACACACACA
>VYZT01010487.1:68194-156885 GCA_013400735.1 Pomatostomus ruficeps
ACACACACACAGAGCTTCTGCAAGGTCAGTAAATTCACTCAGCTCAGCAGAGTCCTTACCAGCATGGAAATGCATGACTGGAGGTGAGAAGGGCTTCTCCCTTTCAACACCACGGAGCCATTAGATCATCTAAGCGGTGCTGCCAAGCCATATCCTCAGGCTTCTGCATGCATTTGAATCCCTGTAACCCTAAAATCCGGGCTATAGAATTAGAGACAAAGCTTTAGGCTGAAGAGAATCGACAAGCTGAGCAATAACCACGCTTCCTAGGGAAGGCTCCTGTAACCTTGGCTATTCCTCCTTGTAGCAGCAGTTCTACCCGGTCATTCTAATAGCTCTGTTTTGTGATAAGGATACCAAGGACTAAGTCAGATCTTTCTGGAGGAGATGTAAGTCAATTTACGGGAAATTCAAAGACACCGAAGTAGCCAGAACCTAACAAAAATAAATGGAAAGGAAAAGAAAATAAAAAAGAAAAAAAAAAAGGCAAGAAAAAGCAAAGCCCTACAGCAAGAAAACAGCTGAGATTTCTGACAGGATACCTTTCACCCAGTCTGGATTTACCAGTGTTTTGTGACATAGACAGAGTCTTAAATATGAAGATAAGTGCTCATCTGTAAAGAAGTTTTCTCATACATTATGCAGCACTGTCTCTTCCACACTTCATATATATCTGTCTGTACCTATAAATAGAAATGATGTCTCATGTACATTACCATATATTACAACCTCTGATGATGTGGTAAAGGAAAGGAAATAAGCAAAGGAAGTAGTGTGCTTCACCAGAGCATGCAAACTCCACAGGACCTTGGTTAGCCGACTTCCAGCAAACCAGTGCTGGAAATAGCACAAAAACATGTGGAAAAGCAAAAGGATGAGAGAAAACACAGCAAACCGATGGGTTTGTTGCATAAGAAACAAAAGAGCAAATAGTCTTGTGAAGAGGCTAAAAGACCAAAAAGAATCCTTGTGTGCTTAAAACTGGAGTATTGCCCCAAGTGGCATGGTGTAAGTAGGGAGAACAGGCCAGAGCAGGTCTGCTGGGCAGCACTGGGAGGAAGGCAACAGGACCCCTGAAATGCTGAGGCTAAATCCAGTCAAACCCCAACTCCGTCTGAAAGAGATAGGGGCTAGAACTGCTCATTGCTTTCTTTTTTCATAATGTGTCACCTCTGCATTGTTGGAGGTTTTTTTCCTTCAAAAAAGAAGAAAAATCTTCCTTCTCATGCATTTGATGAAGTGATGAAATATCTTCACAACTTGTTCTCATCAGTGTTTACTTGTTTAGTATTTCAGCTTGACCACTGTGCCTACAGGGCTAATGAGCTGTGACTGGCAATACAATTAAAGATAGATTTGATGGCATCCTGGCAGACAAAAGTGTTTTAATTAAACTGAAAGAAAATTGTTGTTTATGGGCCAGGAGCCCATACTGAATAGACAAAAGTAAGCCTTTTGATAGGAAAAATCAGTGCCACATCTAAGGGATGGGGAAACTGAGGTTTAATTCTTGGCTCCAGCAGACTTCCAGCAGAGCCCATTACTTTGGGCCAAGGGCGTGTTTTGACTTGTCCTTTGGAAAATGTGGAGAGTTCAATCCCAGCCTCCCTGGAACTTTCTGGCTGTTTTCACTAGGGAGGGCTGAGCAGAGCCCAAAGGAAGCTCCACGGTGGTTAGCTTCAGCACCACTTCCTAGTTCTCCCCACAACTTCACTTAACAGTAAAACTCAGAGCTTGGTTGTTTAAAGGCCAAGCTAAATCGGAACCAGCCAGGGTTACATTGAAAACCACAAGATTTATAAAAAGCAGTTCCCTCTCTCACCCTGTTAAGGCTCAAATAGCAAAACTTGCTTTGACTTTCCTAAGAGTAAAGATAAACTCTCTGAGTTTGTTCTTTTAATCAACTTCAATTAATTCTCATCAGCTTTGAAAATAGTATAGTTATGAGAATTGCTTGATTCATTGTGGAAGGAGATTATGAAGAAAGAAAGAATGGTAATGAATCAGTTTCTCCAAGGCACAATTATCACATGCAGGCATTTCAAGGCCAGGTAGGCAGCTTCTCCTACTAAAGTTGTGCAACACTTTACACTTAAATATTGTACTATCACTTGCTTCACTTTTTATCAGCTTTTACTGCTTGGTCTGAAAGCTCTCACTGGATGCCAGCAGTTAATCAAGAAGATATTTTCCTGATTTTATCCAAGGGGTTCCTTTTTTTTAGCCTCGTCAGAAAAAAAAAAAAAATAAACAAGGAAAGAAAAAAGAAGAAGGAAGAAAAAAAAGGGAAAAAATGTTTAATACTAACAATGTATATACCTCCACAGCTGCAATGGTGTACTTTATATTTGGAGTCTGACAAAATAATGACATGTGAACTCTATGAAAGACATAAGAAAACGAAAGTTACAAGACTGACAGTGTAGCCCATCTGAGTTCACCATGAGTGAGTGAGAAGTGTGGAGGCAGAGGATCATTTACACAAGAACTGAAGTTGATTCAAGGCCATCATTACCTCCCAGTGATCACCTCTCTTTCAATTCAGATTTAAAAGCTACGGTGCTTTGCAGGTCTCTCATACTTTCTGTAGGTGTCCTTTAAGCTGCAGGTAAATCCCTCCCATTTACAGTAAGCGTTCACCTGAAACAGAAAATACATCCTACGGCTTTATCAGCTGTCATACTGAGGCACCTTCTGTGGCTTTGGCTGCTGAAACAAAACTGCATTTTATTTTGCAAAAAGGTTCATACATAGAAATACTCATAATCCTTTCTCTTTTTTCCCCCCTTATGTGACATGAGAGGTCAGAAGCATTGTTACCTCCAGCCCACAACCTCCGATGACACTATTGCCTAAATGCAAATTTTAGTTGGAGTCAACTCAGGAAGAACAGGAACACATTTAAGCTCAGAGAACCAGTCTAAAGAAACCAAAAAGGAAACAAAAAAAAATTGCAGCCAAATTTCAATAAATAGAAATGGAATCATGCCATTAGTCAGCTCTCTTTAACCTCAAGTAAAAGTCCTACTTACCCTGGCTCAGCAACCAACTTTTTTCATAGTCTCTTACGCATGACCTGGTCAGCAGAGAAAGTCTTCCCCCTTTACCCACTCTCCATCCAGCTTCCACCTCCAGGGCGGGCTGTTGTAGCCATCAGATGCAGAGGACAGGCCACAAACCCCCTGGAGCTCACTCCTCCACTTTCAGATCCCTTCCTCCTTGGCAGGGCACAGCTGCTTGGAGCACCACAGCTGGGCTGAACACAACACGTAGTAAATCAGTGCCTCTCTTTGCTTATGCTACTAATGACACCCCAGATTACTAGCACTTAATTGAATTTACTTTCCAGTGTGTTTTTTACATTTTGTTTTTCTATCAGCTGAGACAATAAAAATCAGTTCCTGTAGGGCAATTTAATTTAGGTTTACACGGTGTTTTATATTCAGATTTTCAGTGTTGCAACATTTGTGTGGCAAATCCGTGCAGGATTGTTTTTTAAGTACTTCTGTGAAATTAAAGTAAACCCATACTGAGGGTAGGCACTTTAACAAGCAAAATAATTAAAAAACAAGTAAATATGAAGGAAGGAATAAAATGGGGAAAGGTTATTTGGCCAACTGAAGCGGGTTATCATACATATGCAAGAAATACAGTTACATGTATAACTATTTGGAGGACTGGTGACACAGGTAAACAGTTAATAACTTTTCTCCTGATGAGTTTTATATTAGATTTGATACAAAATACTGTTGAAATCTTTCCCCTGGCAATGCTACCCACCATATACAAGGTCTTGTTTGTGAAAACACCTTCACATGCTGAACTTTGTGGATCAAGGATGGCTGTGCAGATCTACAGGTCGGCTGTAACTCACAGTGCATGCATTTAACCATGGAGCAGGTTGGGTGAGACTGTGCATGAATCCTGTGGTCTGTCCCTCCTGCTCAGGAAGGGTGGAGCAGTGCAGTACCCGCTGTAGGGAAAAGGGAAGTAATTTCAACCACTACTTAGCACCCTACCACTTCCCTGGAGAACAACTGGCTCTAATGTGTTTTATTTTTCCCAAATGATTTAATAAAGACTCTGAGATATGTTTTTTTTCCTCCTTGCTGATGGGCTTTGCGGCTTTCTGGGAGCAGGAATGTTTATTCGGAGGAACAGGCCTTTGAAAGACAAGTATTTAGTGTTAGGAAGTTCAGCCTGAGGACTGATTTTACTGTAGCAGATTTAAACATTTCTAATAACTTTAATCACTCTTATTCAACTGTTTAATAGCATGTATGAATTAGGCAACTAACATTTCAATATGTTTCTCACTGGACAAGGCAAGTCTATAAATTTCAGGGCTACGTACTAGGTGTCTAGTGGAAGTGTCTTGCTCCTGTTTTACCATGATGTAGGGCAACACTAGACAGGGAAAAGCTGCTCTGTACTTTGGGATAATCATTTATGACTGGAAGGTAATGTTTTGATCCTTAAGTCACTTATTCAGACAAGTTTACTCATGCTAGACCTACAGAAGATTTCCACTGACATTTCTCCCTTTCTGAATTCCTAAGTGCCTCACCATTAGTTCCTGTTAGCGGTTTGTTTTTTTTTTTTTTTTAATTTCACCTTCTGCACTGATGGAACCACCCTTGTGGGCAGACTGGAGGTGGCTGTGCTTTCACCCAACACCACATTGTTGGGAGCACTTGGAGGTTTAACCAAACCCTCTTTGGTCTTGGAGGTGCCAGTGTGTCCAGAGCAGGGATATGTATGTTAAAAATGCAACAATACTCACACATATATCTGCTCCTGGCTTGGCAGGGGAGAGGAAGAGGGAAGAGGAGAGGAAAGGACGTATACATTGCTGGAGGAGATTTGTAGTGCCAGAGTGCAGTATTTATTTCTGTAATTACTCTTTGTTTCTTCTTGGTGTTTGACTAGCATCTCTTGTCCTTCTGCCTCCAGCGTTTCAGTACCACCTTTGAAAATTAGACAGAGTAGTTACACCTAACAGCTCCAGCCAGCACATCAGCGAGGCTTGAGTGACTGCTGGCATTATTTGTTGGCAGACTTCACTCAATCTTTAATTCAAATTGAAAGGAAGAAGTTGCAAATAGGATTATGTTTTTAAGACAATCCACAAGTACTCCGCTGCAAAAGAAATAGCCTCCTTCTTCCACTAGAAAATTATTGATCAAAGTTATTCAAATCTGCATTTATTTTAAGTAGATAAAATGGCAAATGTACATGGTAATGAAATATAGTATTTCATGATGTATATTATGAAACAGAAGAGAATGAGATTATTTCTTTAAGCCTATCAATTATTAAATTATCATTAAAATGTATGTATATAAATAATTCTGTGAGACTTTCTGATTAGATTACCTTGATATGACAGAACACATTGTGATTATTCTTTGATGCTTTGCAATAAGGATTTAAATTCTAAGTAGATTTCAGAAGATTTTCTTTTGAAACAGCAGCAAGAGGTAATGGGTGGACAATACCTAATGAAGCAGAACAGGAAACAGGAGCGACTTTTTAATTTACTCAGTTAGTTTCCTGTGTAAAAGATGATGAAGTTACCACCACATGGATTTTTTTGGAGGGAGGTTTCATGTGGTTTATTAGATACGCAACATTCAGGGCATTTAATACAAACCATTTTGCTACTACTTGCAATACTGGAAGACCAAAGGAGAGCGCTGTTGTGAACTTTGAGATCAGGAGATCTGCAGAGAGAGGATTTGTACCCTCATGTAAGTGCTGAGCACCAGGAGGATTCCATGCTCTTCCACATAAAGGAGAACAAAGCAGGTTATAATCTCTGTTTTTGCAAAGATGGCAGCAATCCCTAGTGCTGGGGTGGACTTTTCCCTTCTTCAGTGAGAGGCTGGAGCACCACCTTGAGTGAGCGCTGGGCTGCGAGGGGCCTGGAGCAGAGGTGACTGGTGTTCGCTGGGCTAAACAAGGGATTCAGGTGCCTGAAGCCTGAGTGAAGAAGCAGATTTAGGAAATGGGAAGCAGCAGAGAGGAGCAGGGATGAAGGCTGCATGTGGTCTAAAGGACAAAGGAAGCAGGATTTTTGCAGATCCTTGGCACTGAGCAGTGATTACTAGAGAAATGTTTGTATTAATTGAGAGGTGTCTGAGAAACGTGAATGGGAGAGTTTGGAGGTGGACAATCCCACAGTTCAGCTGTGCTACGAGCAAGGTGTTTCCAAAGCTGGTGAGCAAAGCACTTGCCTTGCCCCATTTATGACAAGTGAAGAAAGGAGCAGGGCTGTATTGAAATATGTGTGGTAGGAGCCCCATTCATGGGAAGAGGCTCCATTCAGGGCCTTACAAAGGGTATGAGTCAACTGCAAAGAAAGGAGGCATTTCACAGAAACTGAAGTGTGACCCTTTGTTTTGCCTGACCCCAAGGTCCTCGGGGACACAAAAGGGGACCCCAGCACTCATTCTGCAGCAACAAATGCCTGTTGTGAGTGAGTGTATTTGAGGAGCAGTGACAAAAAGGAATGACCCGAGGTTCTTGTTTCCAGCCCTTGTTTCCCAAGGGACTGTCAAGGAGGGAGTCCTGAGTGCAGCCTGACTGAGGTGAGGAGATGAGGGTGCTGGAAAGCTCTTCCTAGGGCATGCATTTCCCCTGAAAACCTCTCCTGAAATGCATGATCTGATCATCCACATGTACTATTAGGGCACCTGGATAATGAGATTCTTGGATTTTGCTCTGCAAAGTCTACAGAAGTAAATACATCTTTTATTCAGCTGTTATGTGAAGCAGGATTTTTCTAATTTAGGACTGGCGAGGGATTAGAGTGTCTTAGTGGCCTTGTCTTTGTTTTAACCTTCCATTAGTCCATGACTACTTTTTTTCACAATCAAAGTAGACATGAAAGGGATGTTTTGCTTTGCTCTTTTCATTATTCCAGAGACCTGTAGGTCCCTATTAAAGTTCACGATGGAATTAGGGTGCAGAATGATGGATTTAAAGGTACCATAAAACTCTCCCTGGTAAGTAGTAGTCCCCAAATATATTCCAGTTGTGACCTGAGAGAGGCTGCTGGAGGCATCCCAAGCAGTCATGCATTGGTTGTGCAGATCCTTTGAGCTGAGGAAATTCATTTGCATATGGATGCCATGCTAAGGAGGCCAGCCCGGATTTCATTACTGCTAATGATGTGTGTGGGAGAAGTGATTGAGTTTATAGCCAGTGCCAGGCATGGCACATTGAGGAAATACTTAATTCATACAAAGCTCTTTCTTACTTCTAAGGCCTAAAAATCAGGAGATTTCAAGAAGTTCCAGTGTTAAAGACATGGTGTCTTCATGACCATGAACAAAAGCTGTGACTGAGGCAAGGGAAGGAGGGAGAATGAAGCATCAAGATACAGTGTTGATGTCATGAAGGAAAGGATAGGAGGAGAAATGAAAGGGAATGGAAAGCAGAAGAGAAGAAAGACCAGCAGAGGATAGGAAAAAGCAGCAGGGAGAATTGGCTCTGCAGGAGTTGTGGCTGCCAAGGCTGGACCTTTGGACTTTGGAGGTGACAGAATTTTCACAGGGTCTTTGCTATAGTTTTCACAACTCAAAATGCAGGCAAGCACTTTGGGCCTGGGGTAAGATGTCCATCTTCAGAGACAAGTTTCTGAGAACTGGAAAGGAGAAAAGGGACCCTAGGATAACACTGGAGTTGGAGTGGCTAGGAGCTGCTGCACTGCCTGAGGGTGTGTTTCTACTCCACTGGAGTCACCTCTGCTTTCCTGTTCTCATAGACACTGCCTCAGACAAGGGAGATTGGAGGGGGGCCTGGGGGCAGATTCTTAGCATCTGCTTCAGGGGTCAAAGGGGCTACTATGCTCAGGTAACTTCAGGAAGAGCTTTTTGAACTTGGATCAGTGTCTTGGGTGGCCTCTCAGCTGTAATAAATTCATCAAGCAGAAGAAAGGATCCAGGAAGAATGGGTGAGGGGAATAAATCAGGGATTAAGGCACACTGTACCAGCATGCTGAAAGAGTGTCTAGAGCATGCACTGCCCCCAGAGCATATGCTGGGACAGAATTTAAAAGGTTGAGAAGGCTTGGAGGAGGAACCCAGTTGTGGGGTTTATGGGTCCAAACCCCTCTGGTGTTTTATACTCCCCCTCTATCACTGCAGCAGGGACACAGGGCTGTGAGCTGCTGCCCATTGCCTGGGCATGGGATATGACCATCCCTCTGCAGCTCACAATAGGAAAACCTGAACAAAGATCTTTCAAGAGGAATTACTCCTGTCTTATTCATGGCACAGCAGCTGGTTGTAATGAATTTTAACTGTTTGGCTGCAATCACCCACAATGCATGCAATCAAAAGGGTTATGGCCTTGCTCACTCCCACAGCAGCCTGGAAATGCTATCTCCGAAAATACAGGGCAGTTTTGGGAACCTTGATTTAAGCATTGTTGTTCTGCAATTTTCTGAAGAGGGAAATCAGCTGGTCAGTTGAACAGAGGGATGTGAAGGCCACTTCAGTAACCTGTGAATGGGGAATGCAGTTTGGAGAGTTCCCTGATTCCTGCTTCATCTGAGTTGAACTCAAAGGGTATAGAACAGTGATGTTTAGCTGGGGTTACTGGAAATTAAATATTGTTTACTTGATATTGCAACTGAATTCAGAACAGCTGTAAGATATCTTTAAAGAACAAGCCCCAGCTTTAGCTTTTGTGTGTCCCTGAGAAAATACTGAACTGATGGCCTTTGTATGTGGTTTTAGGCCAACTGTATGCTCTTGAATGTTTTAGTATGTGCAAGTCATTTGACGATCTTCATACCCAGCTGTCCAAAAACAGCACACAGACTTCACCAACTAGAAGAAATTAGAAAGATGATTTATCATAAAAGAAGAAGCAAGAATCAGCTACATTTAGAGAGGATCTGGAGAGCAAAGGTAAGACAAAATAACGTGCAATATTTCCTAGACCCAGGGAAAAAAAAAAGGAGAAAAAGAGATTACGCCAATGCATTATTTTTACTGGGTCTCTATTGGCAGACTGAATTGTGTTGGGGATGGCTCATTTCTCCTCAGCAACAACAGCAGGTTTTAAATAATGCTTCATATTTCCCAGGTTTAGCAGATGAAGAAAAGTAATTACTTGGGAGGCAAATAGAGCAGATTTGCAAGTAGAGGAGAATGTTTTATAGCCAGACTTGCAAAGATTTGGCTCCTGCAGATGCCAGAAGACTCAGCATCTGCTTTAATCAATGTGGGTTGATCCTTGCTGATTATTTCTTTGAGATCCTCATGGTTCTTAAGGCAGTAGGTTTATATTATGCAGGACAATGTGACTGTACTGCTTCACAGAGGGGGCAACTTACCTGCAAGTTCAAACTGCACAGCTTTGGAACTGTAAGAACTTCTAGCTCAGAGAAGTCTGGGTTTTGTGTTTTGTTTTGTTTTTGAAACGTCATTGTTCTTTCATGTCTGTATTTAGGAACTGTTGGCCTTGAAATGTTGTATGGCTCGGCTTGTAAACACTTGGCTTCTAGAGACACCAGGAGACTCTCTACTTGCTTTGGTCAAGAGAGTCTGATTATTTCTTTGAGATCCCTGTGGTTCTTGGGGTGGTGGTTACAGACTGTCTAAAACTACATCAACGTTCAGCTTTTCTTCACGCAGAGGGCAACTCACCAGCAGATTGCAGCTGAATGTCTGTTCAATTTATTAGCAAATGACCAAGAGAAAAACAAGAGCCTGGAAATGCTGAGCAATGCAGTGGTGGGTGTAAAGGCCCTGTGGTGTCTCCTTGACTGCTTTAGCTTTCATGAGGGTTGGACTGGGTTGGAGTGATGGGATTGGGTCTCCCAGTATGTTCATTGTGACCTTGCTGTAATGTATCTTTAAGATAAGATCTTCTTTAAACATAAGAGGCAAGGTGAGAGGGGAGAGGGCAGCCAAGCACTGTATAAAGCATCTGTAACGTTTAATTATATGAGACAGGGATTTTCCAATATGCCTTGCAACACAAAGAACATTCAGCTATCAGCATCACAGTATGTATTTTCTAAATCACAACACCCACACATTTCCTTAGCCAAGTAGAAGTTTTCCCTCCGTGGCTGCATATCTAAAATTAGCCTGAAGGTCAAATCTGAATAGAAATACCCTTACCATTGAAAGTGCTGGGAATGATTGGTGCAATGGGCTCAATTTTCCCATCGAAAACCTTCATTTATTTTTTTAAATAACAGTTGCTTTTACAGACAGAGAGCTTGGAGAAAGGCAAAATGAAGCCTGCTGTATAAAATCAACATCAATATTCTGCTTTCACTGCAAGGCTATTTTTATAGCCAACTATTTTAAATGTAACAAGATGGATATAGTGAAGCCACAGTGTAAAAGATGCAGCTTCTGAATAGCAAGGCTGAGCACAGACATGTGAAAGAAAGGCCTTGAAATTTGGAAGATGTTTGTATATGAAGACAGACACAATGAAGAATTTTAAGTTAAGAAATGCATTGTTGAGAAGAAGTGAATAGTTCAGGTCTAAAAATAGTTTTTTGACCCGCAGTTCTATTATGTGAGGACTAAGCAGCCTGTGCTGCATAAACGCAAAAGCACCGTCCTGGAAGAAGTGCATTTATCAGCCACAGTGTTTTATTGAGTGCGTTAATAATACAAGTGTACATCAACTGATCCACAGTCAAAAGTGGCAGGTCCCTAAGAAATTTACAAGCACTTTTTTTTGTTTGTTTTTTAAGTAAATCAAAATACATATTAATTTGTTCAATGCAATAGCCTTTTGTGTGGGAAACAGAAGGCTAGTGATAAACACAGTCTTAGTAATGCACAGTGATTCTTGATTTTAAGCTTTTATACAAAACTTGTTCCCAGTAGCATGCACCCACCATTAAAGACTTCAGTACAAAAAAATAACCCTAAACACTACATTTAAGTAGAAACGAGATATAATTCTGAATTTGTTTGTTTTCCCCAAAACCACATGAAAGAAAAAAAAAACCAACCCCACACATTAATACAAAGCTTTGTGATAAAGCTCTATACTATTACAGATCCAACATTCTTTGCACTGATAACCAAAATTCCCTGTCTACATTTGAGGGAAACAACTTTCAAGTTAACAGAACAAAAAAACCCAGAACAAATAAAAAATAAAAATAAAACAAACAAACAAACAAAAGAAAGTAAGGACGACCTTTTGTCACAAAATGGTTCAAAATTTAATAAAAAATAAGAATGAAGGGAAGGGCTATTGATGCACTTAGTGAATGTGCTTGCACAGGTCCAGCAAATCCTAGAGGAGGTTCCTATGTGGCGTATCGCTTGGTCCATTGTCTGGCCATTCTGTCATGCTCTGCTCTGTTAGTCATGTACTGAGTGGCAATGCTTCCAACCAGGGGGTCAGCTGAAAGGGAAACACAAACTGTGAGACATGTGTCAGCCTTGGGAGGATGAAAAAGCTTCTTTTAGACCCACATTCGTTCAGTTCTCTTAGCTCTAACTGCAAGAACAAGGTGCCTACACATACCAGCCTTGTTTTCAGAGCATGGGAGGAAGAAGATGGATGGCAATTAGGTATATATGTCTGGTAAACATAAAACTGAAACCATTTTCTAAAGTCCTACCTCACAAAAAAATGTTCTGATAATTTCATTTTGAGCTAAAATTCACCTTTGGGTGATGTAATTTATTTATGGCATTAGACTCCCACAAGTATATATATTCTCACCTAAGAAGAGGATGAGCTTTAATTCTACTATCAGGTTCAATGTTGTTTTGGTTTTTTTTGCAAATACTTTTAGTTTCAAAGCATAAAGAAATGTAAGGAATTACGGTGGTAAGTACTACTTTCAAAGCAACATTAATTCCAAACTTTGGGAATTGTTATTTAATTTATGGGATCTTTCTGAGCATTCATATGGCCAGAATGCTGCCTGATATGGTTTGGATGTATGAACTATGAATTACTTCACAAGTAATTAATCAAAACCAATCAGACCCCTATGAAAAACAAACCAAGACAAGACATTCTCATAAGTGATTGTATTTAATCAACATTTTTCTCTTTCAGATATTTTTCTCAATTTAAGCACACAAAATATATGGAGTTTTGCCCTTTTTTGAGGGGAACCCATATTCTTGATATTTCTGCTGCAACAGTAAATTTTCTGAGATTGTACCACGCAAGTCCAGAGGCACTGATACCACACTTTTCCCACAGATAACACAACTTCTTGTGAAAGCCAGGTAATAATCAGCTTTGTATTTGTCTGAAGACGGTGCCATCAAATAATATGAACATCGGATTTCCTGGTAGAGCTGTAATCTGCGTGTGGTGCTTGCACTATTAACCACGGAAACTCCTGGGACAAGACGTCAGGCCTTCTGTCAAGCAGAGTAAATCTGAGCTTTTTTGTTTGGTTGTTGATGATAAGAGTTCATGATAGGGGAAATGTTGTCTTAGCCAAAAATAGTTTGATTGGCTGACCACCAACCTTACAGAATATTATGAGTAGTATCTAATGAAAAAAATTCTTTTGCTTTCCATGCATAATCTGCACTTTCAGGAAGAGCCTGTGATTTGAATGTTAAATTTGCACCTTCTAAATTAGTAAGACAAGTTATCACTGTGTCTGCAGTGTACTATGTCCCTGTAGTCTCAGTCATGCACTTACTGCATGAGCTTACCTTTAATATCTTAATACATCCAGAGGAGGTCACTGAGGCCTGGACTTGATTATTTTTACAAGCATCAATGTAAAAGAAATGTATCTGGTCTAAGGTGGAGTTTAAAAGTTGTAGACTAGAAAATATATCACCTTTAACTCCTCAGCCAAGGAGAAAAACTATGCAGGGGATTACCTGAGGGATTTTGTCCTGTGCAAATAGGAGGTTAACAGTCCACGGGCATTTAAGTAGCAAAAAGTTATTTGTGGCTGGAATGAGGTTTGAGAAGCACTGCAGGTTAAATGGGGAACCTGAGCAATAGGAAAGGGCAATATTTCTCCTCACAACAGATTTCCCTAAATAGCAACAGGGAAACCTTGTCATACTGTAATGGTAGCTTGGGGATGAGCCTGAGAGCAGTGCTGCAAATACCCACACCGTCCTCAGACACAATGCCCCTGTGCAAAGAAATACTTCCACAGACTCATGGAGAAATGGAGACTAAGGATTGAACTTGAAAGGAATCTTTAAAGCAAAATTTGAAGCACATCCTGGTTTTCACGCATGATGGGGAAGGTGGGGTTTGGCCTCTGACGCACCTGGCTGGGAAGGGTTGCAAGAATATCACGGCATTACCATCTGGAAAGCAGCAAGTTCTTATTGAGGTTTAGTGTATTTTTAAAGTGATGCCTCTGAGATCTTTATAAAACGTTGTATGAGTCAGTGAACAGTGATGTGCTGTAGTAAAGGTTTATCTAGTTCAAATCTGAAAGTTTTTTTATGTGCAGGATGTTTCTGTGAAAGCGTGTCTTTCACTGTAAATTAACTTCCTTGATATACTACAAGGATACTGAGGATCACACCATCATTCCCAATCCTGGAAGACAATTAGAATGTTTGGTTTCCTAGTGTAGGGCTCCATCTACATCTCCTTTTAGGAGCAAGAAAATATTTCAACAGCATACATCTTTACAAGGCTTTGGAAGGTACAGGCTCTCCCCCCCACCTCCTCCCACCATGGGAGGGTCTCTCTTGTCTTTTGGGTGAATCAGTGGAGGAGTTCTTGGTACGAAGGTGTGGAAATCTGTTCAAGCCCAGTGATATAGAGAACTGGGCTATTTATTTATCCATATGTTCAAGCCTTTGTCTCTGCAGTGTTTTGTTTGGCAGTTGAAAGACTGGAGGTGATGGCCTGTAAGATGTCTGAGGTCTACAAAGCTTTTGTTGTAGGTGCATGAACTCCTGCTGAGTGACCTGAGAATCAACTATCAGTCATCTCAGCTGCTTCCCCCAAGCCAGTGCCTCCCTCCATTGGTGTCTGCCTGCACAAAGCAGGACTGTGGAAGCAAAGAGAGATCCTTGCTTGTTGTAGCATGAGCAGCACCAGCTGCACCCACGGCCAGCTGCCGGGCAAACGCTACTAAAAGGTACTCTCAGTAATAACAGCAATGACATTGATTTTTTTCAGTTTGGCTGTATGTTTTACTGGTTATAACAATATTGAATAAAAAACAAACCCACAGTTTGGGAAAGCCACTTGCTCATTTGAGACTGCAAACTGAAGGAATAGAAAAATAGTTATTGACAGCGAGGCCCAGCTATTCCACATCTCTGTCAGAGGGTCTGGGGTGTGTTGCCATTACATGTAGATATTTATGAGGACTTTAAAAAGGACACTTCAATAGGTGTTTGAAGAACTGGCTTATTTGAGCAGTTGCTGTGAAGCCATAAAGCCATCAGGAGGCACAACCACTTTGTTTGGGAAGCCAGGACAGCTTGTGAGGAGGGAAATTTAAACTTTGGACCCAGAGCCACCCAACCAGGGGCACACTGGCCAATCTGAAGCAGCACGCTGCATTTGTGCCACAGGATGTAAGGACAGTGTGTGAGCTCCAGAAATGCCATCGGTGTCTCCCTGCATCTGTGCGGGCAGCTTCAGCCAGGCAGCAGGCCCAGGGAGACACAGCTCTCAACACTTCACGAGTCATGAGTCACCACGCTACGTAATTCACCCTGACGGGCCCTAACATGGAGATGACAAGATAAATTGAAGCATCTTAATTAAAACAATTAGAAGATTTAACTCCCAACATGCAATAGCCATCATTATAGTGCCCAAGTCCTGCAAAATATCAAGTATGAGGAAGAAATCCTACAAAATACCAAGTATGAGGAAGAAACAAAGGTCCCTATTTACCCTCCTAAGCTCTGCAGCACATGGGTGAGCAGCACCTGGTGCTCAGCTGGGCTGCACTGTTTAAGAGGTATTGTGAAATATCCATTAGTATAGGCTAAATAAGTATTTATAAAACAACCACTGCTTAAGCTACCTAATTAAGAGATGAAAAGGAAAACTGTATCTCAAAATTCATAACATTTTTCCCTTGCTTCCATTTATCACTACCAGAAAACTGTTTCTTATTTTCCATT
The DNA here is from genome assembly GCA_013400735.1 of Pomatostomus ruficeps. Taxonomy (NCBI): domain Eukaryota; kingdom Metazoa; phylum Chordata; class Aves; order Passeriformes; family Timaliidae; genus Pomatostomus; species Pomatostomus ruficeps. The sequence goes on from VYZT01010487.1 coordinate 83,281, forward strand.
TGTATGTATCTGTGGTTTTATTCCTGATGCTAGAAATTTGTTTCTGTAACTAGTAAACTGCTCTAGTTTTCTTTTTTTTCCTCCTTAAAGAAGTAACATGATTCATCAATGAATCAGGATTAATTTCAGAATTTGACTCTGAATGGGCCTGTGTCCAAATGACAACAATAACCAGGGGATAGGAGTATAAAGCTACACCTGAAATGTGTTACAGGAAGAATCTTGTACAAGAAATTAAAATAAACCTATAATAAATTAATAAAAACAGCATATCTATGCAACTCCTGTCCTGGCAGGAGAAAGGTACTCTTGGCTCACCAGATGTGTGAGTGGGTGGCTGGCTTGAGAGCCGGCATGGCCCCCTCTGTGCATAGCTCCTTCCCTGTTGTGTGGGCAGGACAGGCCTCCCAGCCTTTGGGGTGCTGGTGGCTGTGCCAGCCAGGATGAGGCAGGGTGACCTGTGATCCTGTGTGGCACTGGATCCTGGGAGCAGGCTGGCAGGTGGCCCTGGCTCTGATAGCCATACGTAGGGAGCACGGGAAGTCCTGCTCTGGCACACACCCTCAGCTCATGGAGGAGCTGGTGCAACTCTGCAGATCTGGAGATCTTTAAGGCCTTGTAATTTACTGTTCCTTCCAGTCCCAGACTCTGAACTTCTAAAAACCTGCCCTAGGATGCCTCTATAACCTTTAACTTGTGTAAAGGAAATGTTTTATCCCATACTTTGATTAACTCCATGCAAAATGTTAACACACCAGGAATTACAGCATCAACTTTCATGTCAGTGGACAGTGCATGAGTAATGAAAATACATAAAAAAGGCATCATATTATACAAGCAAGGAGAGAAGCTATGGTTCAGTGATGTAGTTTACATGGAAAATGTCAATCAAAATAACTAGACTATGAAGAAAATCTTCTGGATGATTTATAGGAAGACTGCAGCTGCTAAATCCCTCCTCACCTCACCATATGTAATCCTCATGTTATATCAGAATTCATGAAATTGTCCTGTATTTATGTGGTTTTGAAAGCTGGGTGAGCTGGAGCTTGTCCCTAGCTTAAAAAGGTTGGATGCACTGCTCTACAATACCTTGTCATCTTCTTTTGCAGCCACTTAATGTGACTGTATAAGGAAGAACATTTGTGTCTCAGGTCTGTTGTAAGGCTAATCAAATTTACAGTTCAGTTCTAGGGAGTTAATGCTATTGGGGATTTGGATGAGCTGAGATTTGGTCATTACAAAATTTCAGCTGTGTTTAATGCTAGTTAAACTGCTTTATCATTCAGAAGACAGACAATAATTCTTCTTTAAAACTACTTTCCCCCCAAATAAATGAAAATATATTGCTACACTCTATTTTTCTCGGCTTGTATTTTTACAGCTATTTCCATGTCAGCAAATAGCAATTTCAGAGCAGAATTCATCTCCTGGGCTTTGCAATGCTCTTTTAAAAATACAGCAAACATACTCTAGTGAAATAAAAAACGGAGATGGTGTGTTTAACAGCTTGATTTCAATGTACTTTCCCCATCAACCACACAATATGCAATGAAATTCCAACATGGTTAAAGAGACACACATTTAGACTTAAAACGTACATTATGGGTGTTTGTATGCATTTTATATATTTTTTATGAGCATTTATAAAGTAGAATTATATTTCCATTGCAGTATTTTGCAGTTTTAATAGAGAACAGCTGATGGAGCCAGTTATTACACCACCACAAGTGGGTTCTCAGAAAGATTTCTGGAGTACCTTAAAACCTAAAAAACCCACAGCCCTATAAAAATCTCACAGTTTCTTCGGCCAAATATTTAGAATGTACTTTTTTTCTTGGTCCACGTTTAGATTCAGCTCTGTATCATGTTGTAAAGAGCTGGGCTCCAGCCTAAGAGCAGAATTAAAGTGGAAGAATTTCCAAAGGTGAGATGTGATTTAAAAGGTCTTATTCCTTCGCCTGAACTGAACGATTCCATGCTCATAGCTGTGAGAGCGTCCCATCGAGAGGCTCTACAGAACTACCTGTGCTGAAACATCCGTCAGCAAAAATTAAGTATTTCCTCTTCTTTGGACAGGATGTGTGACATGAAACAAGTAAGTAATTTTCCAGTTATTTTAACTTCAGTTACACATTTAGAAGCGGTTTTGGTTTAGGGAATACTGCTTTTTTTGTTTGTTTGTTTTACAACAGCCTCTCTTTCCAGATATTATGCTGTATTTGTTTTTCAATTAAAAAATGTGGAGTGCTTGAGTTGTTTTTTTTTAAGGAGAAGTTGATATGCTCTGTATGTCATCTACATGATACCTGTCTTGGAGTCATCTTTATACAGACGTACAGGCAGGATTGGTTACCTCAAAACCAAACTTCTCCAGAATAAAACTTCATATTTTCAGTAACTGCATTTTGTTTGGCAGTGTCATTACAAATAGCAGTGCAGAACGGAATATATTCCCATACTGGCTTGCAGCAAAAGCCAAGATTTCTGAATCCAATTTTTGTTGGCTTTAATATTGTATCAACCTTTAAGTCCCAAAAGGCAAACTGAAAAAAAACCATTAGGATTGGGGCAAGAGAAGAAATGAATACTTTACCAAAATACCAGTTTTCTTAACAGTGAATGCTGACAGCTTGATTCACACCAAAACCACCCTTAAACTTAATTTAAAAATTATTTAATATATAATTATACTTTCTTATGTTGTTTTCAGCAGGCTAGTGTTATAAAAAGACCAGTCAGTGAAAACTGCAAAGGCAGTGTGAGACATGCTATACCAAATACGTTACAGAACAATTTAGTACTCCAAGAAGAATGGATTAAGAGAAGATGAATTGTTTGTGAGTAATGTTATTTATAGTGTCAGTTCGCCTCAGGAAGTTTTCATAGTTCGCCACCTATCACCTGTTTCAAACTCAGTGAACTCCTAGAAGACCATGTCAAGGATACTGTGAGTCTTGACGTAGAAAATGAGATATGTGAAATGCATCACGGTATCCTTCAGTGATCTTAGAGCAGCAGTGTTGCTCTCTTTCGCTGTCATAAATAATAATAATGAACAGACTAAGTAATTCTTTGGAGGCAGAGACAGGTGAAGTGGCACACCGAACTACTCCACTACCCTTTCACCTTTGAGGAGAGCACTCAGACCCAGGGCACGAGTGAAAAGGAGTGCGGCAGCACTAATCCCTGTTTGTGCGGCAATAAAACGGGCGCGCGGTCGGGAGCCTGATCAACACACGCGCACGAACTGGAACAACAGCGTGATTCAAGGCAGAACAAAGGCTGGTAGCAGGGCTCTGAATTGCTTTACACAGCCTACAAGCTGAACTACAATTTATTCCTGACTTTCACAAAATCACAGTTTCAGCTATCCACATAGAACATATTTAACCATCTGCAGGGCTCTTTGAGAGCAATACAGAAGAATGATAAAGTGATCAATAAACACTGCATTAAAAAAAGAGAACAAATAAAATTAATTGTTTCAGTAAAGAAAAATGGTTGTCAGTAGAGGAGAAAGGAGCAAATTCTAGAAAGAGCTAATGTCTACTAGGAAAAAAGTCAGTGAAGCTAGTATCAATTTTAGAAATTAGTTCACAGTAGAAACCATACAATATGACATAATGAAGTCTTCTTCTCATTTCAGGAACTAGTTTTGCAGATTTGTCTGCTCGTTTCTCAACATTAAATAGAAACATTCTAATATACAAAGAAAGAAAGTCAAGTTGTCCTACAGTGGTGCCTTAGTTTCCCATCTATGAAGTTGGACTAAAGTTTTTCCATCATCCAGGCTAAAACCTGCAAGGTATCAGTATACTTTCATAAATGTGGCTGTACAGATGTATATCACAAAAAGACTGCTATCCATGACTTGGCTCTAAATTTTGAGCTCTGTAGAATTGCCAGAGACACAGCTGACTTCTGTTAAGTTTGCACAATGATTGCAGTTACACAAATATTAAGGCATACGCAACTTGATTATGATGTCCAAACTGTTGTCTGGAGAAAAAAATTTTACCTATCTTCAAAAATAAAAGAGCTCTGCAACTCTAGTTTAGGAAACATCCATCTACTAAAATATCCCTTTTGTAAGCGTGGAGGGAGAAATTCATTCCTCTCTCTAGGCTCTAGTTTGATTGCTGTCAAGCTACCTACCACAGACCAGTGTGAAATATGAGACTGCCTAAGAAAAAGATGTTTCAGAAATAAGGAGTATTATCTGGCCCGATTTTATTAACGCAGCTCTTAAAGGGAAGTGTTGGCAGTGATTCATCTCTGTATCTTGCCAAGGGAAATCATTCTTGTTTAAAGAGAAAGATGTTTATTTCGGTCTTCAGTTTTTAGCAGGATTTCTATAAACTTCACTGGCTGACTGGGAGTTAGCTGAGGCAATCATGGATCAGCGAGGCACAGTGTACTGATCTTGAAGAGTTGTCTTTAATTAAGGACGAACATGCACCTGTTAGAAGTGCCAGTATGCTGGAACAATTAAAATTCTGAAATAACACACTTCACTTTGATGCTTGGATGCGTCTCAATATTAAAAGTGCAGATACATTAGCAATGTGTCTGTTCATAATAATGAACTCAACTGAGAAGCAGTCATTGTTATTAGAAAAAAAATTAATAAAAAGGTGCTAGTAACTGTAGAACTTAATTTGAAAGACATTACATGGCATGTGGTTTGATAAAATTTGAAGAACTTACAGCAATATGCATTTACCTTGTGGAAGATGGCTGTGAGTGGATAATACGAAAATCACAGCCCTCAGATCTCAACATGCTGTCAAGCAACCAAAATGCTAAGACCCATAATTAAACTGGCTTTTATCCATAGGGTCATAACTGTATTTTCAGAAAAGCACTGCGGATGTGATTTTTTCTGTGTGTCTCTAAGTGATTCACTAAGGGAGGGATAGCTATTCTGTAGGAATGCTTGTGTGATTAGCATTTCTTCCATCTAAAGATAATGGAACCAGTTTTCTTCTGGATTTGCTTCTCCTTTTTTCCCACTAATCACCTCCTCCAGGCAAAGGCTTGACCTATGGGTCTTACACATCCTGAACAAACAGTTTAACCCCTAAGCAACTGTGGGTAAAGCCGTTCTCTGTGGCCATGCTTTGTGCGGTGTCAGACATCCTATAATCACATGTACCAAAGGTAGATTGCTCTGCACGAAAACCAGGAGCTCCTGTAGGATCCACTTACCACGTGGATTCCGAGAGGACAGGGAGGGGAGGAGGTGTTACTGCATGGTCTGGTCTTTTAGACACAGAGAAAAATGAGTCCTAAAGCCACCTTCACTCTTAGAAGAGAGTTTGAATGTGAGCCACATAGGAAATCTTCAACTTAAACACACCCATTTTAGGTTAGATGCAGGAGTCATCTGAATCCTGCTCTTGAACATATCCCTTTATACCTTTATTGCAATTAATCCTTAGGAAATAGAAAAGCCTACGTACGTTATGAATGATGCTTATTTTGGTTTAATCTGATTTTCCTCTCCTCGTCGTATTAAATCTCATTATTAATTTGTCAACTTTAAATCCAAATCTCATTATTAATTTGTCAAATTGAAATCCAAAACTGCTATTAAGAATCCCATAAAAATGTCAAAAGAACACAAGAGGCCTTTATTTACAAAAGGAGTGGGTTAGTGAAGAATTTTATCCCTTCCAAAGGCATACTAAATAAAACTCTTTCATAGCCTGAAATCCCCTGTCAAGTTGAACATCCATTGGAACAGGAATAGGAACTTAGGAAAACAGGCCTTGCATGAACACACCTCTTACTGTTACCCAATACCACAAAACACAGTCAGGCCTCTCCATTCCCCATCTATACAAGCAATGACTGAGGAATCAGCAGGTGAGTGAGAAAATAACCCCATTTTAGCAACCAACTGGACTATCCACTTCTGGATTAACTTCGGAACATGACTATAATTATGCCCAATCATGAACAGGTTCTAATAGGACTAGAAGGAAAAAACAGGTTAAACAAAATAATTAGCACTCATCATGCAGGCAAGTTTTGCTCCTGGATTAGCTGCAATGAAGTTACATGGCAATGCTGAAGAAAGAATGAATTTGTGATATTTTACAGCAATTTCATATTTAGTAACAGTTAAAATAACTTTATTTGGAAATCTTATCCTTCCTGCCTGAGGGGTCACATAGACTCCACTGGCATGCCTGAGTAAATGATAATCACTCTGCAAAATGATTTCAGGCCTTGGCATAAAAGAGACCTAAGATAGAGCCGTAGAAATCAGCTGTACAAAGCAGAGATGAAAAAGACACAGAAGGTCATGAAGGAATTCCTTTTGCTAGTATAATATTATGTCTTACAGTAAGTTCTACTTTCATGCCACTTTATATAGCCACTTTATCTAATCAATATTATAAAAACCCAAGCAGTGAGGATTCCAGCCCCTGAGAATTTTCTGAAGTCTAATTCATCCTGGAGTTGCAAATGCTCCACTCCATAGAAGGGCCTTTTTCTAAGCCTTGTACAGATGGAAAATTCTACAAACAATTTACTAATCAAAGCTCTATTTCTGTATCCTACATGAATGCAAAATCTTACAGTACAGCCCATCCTTAAATTTGGGACAATTGCACCATATATTTTGGTATTTGAGTAGCTGTCTGCGACTCTGTCTAATGCACCTGAACTTAATTTGCTGTGAAAATAGGGATTCTGAAACACACACTGCATATAATTTGTTTTATTTGTTGCCTTTGATAGATCTGCAAAACTGTAAAAAACAAACAACCGTTTCCTCCTCCCCTGCTGAATAATGTAGGAAATTAGCCATGCAAAATATGGGAGACATGTCTTGCAGTGGTGTAAATCATCTCTGAAGGTAGCATCTGAATGACTCAGGAATACTAATTTCTGAAATCTTACTCAAGAAAGTGAGAGACTAAATGATTTAATAGCTAACATATTCAGCATTATAAATTTTGCTTTTCAGGACTGACTCTACATTCTTATTGGGAATCTGTTAGCCAAATGTACCAGGCTTCCTTTTAGGAGCTTTAAGAATGTGGAGCAGTGTGATTTCTATGGTGAAACAAAAATAATTGTATTTCAAGAACAGGAAGAATCAGTCTTAAAAACAGTTGTGCTAATTAGGGTCCTGGGGGTGGTTCTTAGGCAGTTGAAAATGTATGGCAAGAAATTTGAAAATCTGTCCTTGCCTTCATGTTAAAAAAGGTACACAGGGAAAAAGAAAAACAACAAACACGCAAACCAAACCCCACTTAGTAAAATGGAACAAAGTAGAAATGAAAAATCTGGAGTACAAAAGCTCAGTAGGACTGATGCCAGTTTACTCCATCTGAGATTTGAGCTATTTATACTGGGAATAATGAATATTAGATTAAATTATTCTGAGATTAGAAAATTCATGTAATGTCTAAATTTTTTTATTTTCTAGTTTTACTTAGTTTTCCTTTAAATATATACAGCTCAATTAGTGAGAAAAATATATCTAGTAGAATGGGTTAAGCCTGGAAGTGATGTATCTACTTCATACCAAAAAAAAAAAAAAAAAAGAGATTCCAGTGAGATTAAAGGCATATCTGTATTGGCAGACAAAACCTGCATGCAAAAAAGAAAATACATTTAATGACTGTAAAATATTAGAATGAATTTTGAAAGGCAGTTTACTTTCTCTCTTGGAACTCATTCAAATTAAGCTAGAAATCTGTATTTTATATATGAGAAATAACTACGAGCTTTATTGAAATACCATTGTTAAACATTTAATGCTGATGACTTATTTTGGTCTCGGTTCACACAGAGATTTATTATGTGCATGCACTAAATTACCTGTCTTCTCTCTGAGGTAATGGGCATGGGAAACCTCCACTGGTAGTATTTTAAATTACACATGTTTATTGGAAAGAAAATGAATTGTAACCTTTTGTATCTGTAGCATCCATCACTCATGCATTTTGTCAAGTACTTTTAATTTAATGATGGTTGAGCCTAAGCTTAAAGAAACTCTGTGCTTCTTGAGCAGAAATCTAGGAACTTTTAAAAAATGTATATTTATCATATAGCTTTTATAAGTTTCATGTAAAAAAACCCACCAAAAGTCAGGTGTATATTCTTCCAGCTTTACTTCCATTTTGTGATAAGACTGTATTTTATATGTTCTAGAAACCCTTTCTGAGGAATAATAAAAACGAGGAACAGTTAAGTGTTGTGACAAGACTCCTTTATCTTATGAGTGCCAGTTACATCCCTTTACATTTATTTCTTGTCACAGATGTACAAAGCCTCTTTACTGATTTGGATTTTAGTCAGTCTCTGATTTAATCAGATGCCATTTAATAAACTGATGGTTGGGTATTATTATGTCTGAAGTTCAATTTTTCTCACATCTCCTTAAGCAAAAGCAAATTAGGAGCAGAAACATTATTGAAAAGGACAAGAAATCATTAACAGCATGGCCAAACCTTTTCCATTTAAGGAATCGTTGAACTCTAAGGCAATTTCTTTGAGAAGGAAAAAAACCCACAAAATAAGATGTGACAGGTAATTTGGTAAAGAAGATTAAAAAAAAAAAAGTGGTCTTGTTTACCTTTTCCACAGCGAGAAAGGAATGCAAACAAAACCCCAACACATTTAGTAAAAGTTCAAAGAAAGGAGACACTTCATACACCAAATTGTTAAGCACACACAAAAAATAAAGTGTTAGGAATACCAGAAGGTGATTTAGGAAACTCGGTAGCCATGCACCACCTGAATCACCACTGCAAAGGCTGCACTGCTCGTGCTTCAGCACATAATCTGATTGTTAGCTGTGGCTAGGAGGGGATTTCCTCTCCTGGCTATTACTGTGAGAGTAGAGCGCTTTGAGGGATTTTTACACTTTTCTCTGAACCACTGAGGGATGAGCAGTTGCAGGCAATGTACCTGACTCAATGAGTACCACTGGTCTTCTGCTAGAGAATGCCTCTACTCCTTCTAGTCATTATTCTTTGCAGAGCTCCAGATACAGCAGAAAAACCAGCCAGGGTAAGTGCATGTGTGACTGGCATCTGGAGCTATAGCTAATGACTGCATCATGCCTTGGATACCACAAAATCCAGATTTTATTTTTAAAAAGTAATCTCTACCATTCGCTTTCTAAATTACATAAACCCACTCATTTTCTTATGTAAATATTTCCAGACACTTTTCAGAAAAAAAAATATTTAAACAGACTGTAGACTTCTGAAATCATAATGGGGGGTTTAAAACTAAGTATTTCTAAACAATCTTACTTCTATAGTTGTGTTAATCTTTTTAATGATGTCTTGTGAGCTTTGAATAGCCTAAATCTAAACACAGCAAAGCCTCTATGCTCACAAATAATGGTCTTCTACCCATAAGGTGTTGTCAAAGTGCAACTGAAAAGAGCAATGATTTAGGCCAACATCAATAGTAATCCTGATCCAAGCTGCCTCCCCCTGCACACATAATTAGGAGATATTCCAAGACATATTTTCCTGAGAACCACTAAAGGGATGACAGTTCACAAATGTTTTTCCTGCTGTTATAATAATCCCCACAGTCATGAGTTCATGTTGAGGGGACTTAGTCAACTGATAAGAACAAATCTTGTAACAGTTTCATCAGCTTTTCACGGCAAAGGAAATTAATTCTATTTCAATACTTATCTATATGCAATTTTCATAACGTGCTGCTGCATTTCTCGCATTTACATCTGTTTAATTTCATGTTTCTAGATCATGTCCACAGAGTTTAAGACATATAGGTGTACTTGCCTGCAAATATTTAAAGACCAGATGTAGAGCAAGTCTCTTCCTGGCAGTGCTGAGAGGCTCCTAGTGAGACTTCAGATGTTTAAATCCCATGGGAAGTACTGAACACCCTGCCAGCTGTCAGCCAGCAGCTTTAGGTGCCTAAATGCCTTTAACGTAATGGTACTGTGTGTTCAGCTCAGAATATGAGAAACTGTAAGTGACTCAAACTACAGAATAGAACTTGGTATCGTATACACACCAGAGCATAACTGGTACAGCACAGTATCTTTTAAAAGGAATGGAAAGAGAGAGCACTGATAAACTACCAAGAATTTGTAAATATCAGCTCTAGATTCTATGATGTGATCAGTGCAAATATGTAAATTTACATTCGTAGCAGGTTCCGCAGAAGAGGCAGGGGCACATATCGTATTTAGAGATAAACAAGTACTTCCTTGCAAAAAGAAGTTTGTCACAATTGATGGGATGGCTTCACTCATCTTTTTCCCAAGACAACCCCACCTCTGACGAAGTCATTCTGCCCTTGCTGAGAGCAGAACAAACCCCACCAGTTTTATGCTGCATTTTCCTTTCATGCTCCCTTAGGACAACTTACTAGGATGACCTTTCTGCAGAACACCCATTTGCTCTCCTCCCAGCCCAGCAGCACCGAGGCAGCAGAGCAACCACACACTGCACTTGGTCTTTGCTAAACCAGAGCCTCTGCAGTGAGCTGGCTTCACTTGGACACAACTCATGTCAGAGATGTAAAAAGGAACAGAAAAGTTATGTTGCAACTTAGAACAAACCTAAAAACATGACTCCCTGAATTGATTCCTTGCTGCTTTAACTTTCACTTAGCGTGGGTTACTTGTTGCCATGCTTGAGTGCCATGGCATAGAGTATTTTCCTGCTTCAGATAAAAAGAAAGCATTTTCCATTGTGCTGAAACAGCCCAGAAACCTGCCCACTTCCTGCCAGAGTACAGTATACAAACTCTGAAGAAAAGGGAAAAAACAGCTCCAAGCTAAAGAATATAAATAATCTCAGACAACAGAGCAATTTCATTGTTTACATGACCCTCTGCTGCTTACAAAAAGGATATATGGGAAAATGAGATTGTTTTGTTGTATGTCTGATAGTACTGTGTTGTGACATTGCACCTGGTAGCCTGTGGGTGCCAGAAAAGAATCAAAGTAGCAGGGCTTAGCCAGTCTCATGAAACTGGACAAATTGTTTTACCAACTTAAAAGTATTTCAGTAATTTTCTATAATATTCATCACATTTAACAAATCCACTCAAATATGGATTATTAAAGAATGAGTATTTATAATTTTAATGAGTATTTATAACAAGTACTTATAATCTTCCTGTCTTCTACATGTCTTGACAAAAATGTTCAAAAAGGAAATAAAATTTCACCAGAAACCACAACAGTATATACTTGGGCACAGGAAAGCCTATGAGTCCTTTCTGATAAACTGAACAAAGTTGATAAGATGTTAAATGAGAAAAAAAAAAATTCTGATTGGATTCTGAAGCAGTTTCTGATAGTAGCAAAACGTGCAGATTATGGCTTTAAGGGAAAAAATTACAAGAATGAGGAAAATGAGAAGTGGCTCAACCCTTGAACTTGCCGTCATCCAGAGTTTCTAAATCCACTTCACAACTGGGGGCGAGGGGAAAAGAAGGAATGATAATTGGGACGTCTAAAGAATTGCAGGAGGAACATCTGATGTGAAGCGGCACTGACAGAAGCAGCCTCTGCTATGGGGAAGCACCAGATGAGGGGGAACACGGTACATGCTTCCTGCTAGATCGAGAGATATGGAATAACTGAGAGAAAAGAAGATACATCCAGGCTGCTGAGTGCTCAGGGGCACGGACCTGTTCTTCATTACCTAGGGCTGAGTAGCTATTTTAAAGTTCGAACATGGAAGCCAAATAGCAGAGCTGTGACCGCAAGTCAGCCAAATTCCCACTCAGAGCCAAATGCTCCAGCACGGAACAGATTTTATTATTACAGCTATGTTACATTTTCCTTTATTAAGCTGCCTTGGATTTATTTTTAAACTTCTTTTTTGACAGGCTAGCATTTTCAAGTATCTCAGTAATTCCAAAAATAGATCTTTTTTTTATTGATGCAGAGGACATCTATTAGTGTATTAAAATGCACTCTGGTATGGAGCTTTGCTGGCTGAAGAAGCAGAGCTACTCCTGTGCAACCTGATGCATCGACACACACTGGGTTTGTAAGTGGCTGTGGCAATTCTGGCTCCTGGTGCCTCCATGCCAGAGATGATCAGCCCAAAGCAGTGTCAGGAGCAGGGAGTGTGTCAGTGGGCATCAGAGTCTGGCAGCCTTCCTCCCGCTGCTGATGGGAGATGCATTTCCCTGAGAGGGTTTGAGTGAACCTGCTCCCCTTTGTCTAGGCTGTGCAAAAGACAATTCCATGGGTACTGTAGTGTATATTGGGTATTCCGGCTATTTCTGTCAATACGTGTCAATACCTTACGCAAATTTGTAGAGACTGTGGAATTGCTACAAACAAACATTTGGATGAAGTTTAAATTTCCCAAAGACCCAAACACAAATACAAAATGTGGAAGTGCTCAAAACTTTCCAGACAGCAGATCTATCCATGCTGCACTTGGAGGTATGAGCCCTGGCTGGAGCAATTCCAACAGCTGGCTTTGGGGATGGCTGCTGAAGGCAAACCTGCCAAGGGACAGGGCAGTGGCATCGCAGCAGGACACCAACTTCCCTCCAAGAATGTATACTGCTATCTGAAAGGGAAATGGGCTGAGAAATTGCTAATACAGTTCCTTCCCTTGCATGTTGTCTGACTGAAATCTCCCCACCTACTCCTGTTTAGCAAAGCCTCTGGAAACAGCAGCAATTCCAGCAGTTTTGTAGCAGGGCAAGCACTATTCAGGCTTTTAGGGCTTTTAAACTTATGTTGAAAAGTCACTCTCCAAAGTGCTGTTTTAGAACCCATTGAGGATCAAAGATATGCATTAAATTACACTATTGAATCCTTTTCTGCAAAAGATGACAGAACTGGGATTTTATACGCTCAGCAACAAGAGTACAGAACCCTGCACACCCTTAGGAAAATGATAAGGGAAAAAGAAAAAAGAAAAGGGAAAAAAGAAAAAGAAAGAATAATGTAATAACTGAATTCCATCTCTAAAGTTTCTTAAATACCAGCACCTTCATGCAGGTGTATGTAAGGGTGTTAATATCTTTTGGCAGAAAATTTAAGCAGACCGTAATCATGCCAAACCACATGGACAACTTGTAATTGCAACAGAGAAAGAACAATAGCATGCTATCCAGTACTGCTTGTTATACCTACTCTGTGATAAAAATGAAAAAGTTTCTGGGGAAGATAAAGGCAAAATGTAAGGATGACTCATATGAAGAAAGCTTAAAAGCGTGTCTCGTGTCCCGCAGTGAGACATGTAAAGAACCCCATAACCTTAGGATCTTTAACTTTGCTTATCTATGCTTAGATAAATGTAAGTCATCAAAATGCACAGCCACATTACTTCATGTGGGTTAACAAAGTATGAAACCCTGTAGTAAATTCATGATTCATGGCAGTACTTGTGAAAAACAGCACATACACTTCTAACCAGGGTATAATATATTTGAAAGCCACAATGTGCGTTGCAGGGTTTTTTAACATAAATAGTCTACTTTTCAGATGTGCTGAGCAACTGCAACTCCTATAAAAATTGATGGGTCTCACATCAAAGTAATGCAGTGCTACTTGTCCAACTCATTTACTCTTATAATTACATTTACTCTGAGGACACGCATGCTCCAGCCTCAANATAATAGAGAGAAAACAAGTCATGGCCAAGAGAGAAAGTCTAACAAGAAAACACTGAACACTGCAAAGTCAGGGCAACAGACACGCATGCTCCAGCCTCAAATTACGTTCACAGCAAACTTTACATGTAACACTAAACAAACTGCTTCCCACTTTCTGGTGAGCTTAAAAGGTAACAAGACAAGCAGCTTTACACTGCTAATATAATATGTCACTGAAGTGTCTGAGAGCAGAGCAACCAACTTGACTAGTGCTGACCCCAGTGAAGTGGGTACTGCAGGCAGCTGTTCCTGCATTTCCTTTGCCAGAGGTTAATGCCCTTTCTGGAAAAAAACTTTTTCTTTCTTTTCCCCTTCCTTTCTTTTTTTTCCCTTTTCCTTTTTTCTCTTTCCTTTTCCTCTTTTCCTTTCTCCACCATTTGACTCAATTGGTTTAAAAAGTAGACAAACAGTGGCAATGACAGGGCTAACACAGAAATAACCTTCAGTGGGGCTGCCAAGTGAGATAGGGACATCCAACAGGGAGCAGTAAATATTTCCAGCCGGATGACGGTGATGGTGAGCAGGTTAGTCTGTCTAGCTGTGCTGCATGCCCCAATGAACTCCACGAGTCAGGCACATTCAGGAAGGGTGAGTGCAGTGAGGATGAGCAGCAGAACAGAAAGTCTCTCTTACAGAAGGAGGCTCATAGACACAGGTCTGGCAGTGTGCGGCTAATAAAGACAATGAGGAAAGAGGGTGGTTCTTCATTAGTACACCGGGAGTGAAAACCAGGAAAATGGTCACTTAAGCTAGAGGACAAGACTTGCTTAAAAACAAGTGGGTATGAAATTCCTGTGAGTCAGTTCAGGTTAGGAATCAGGCAGAGGTTTCTTAAGAGCAAAGCAAGTGAGGCTCTGTAGAGCGCTTCAGCAGTTACTCTGGCTACAGCTGCCATCCAAGTGTTGAGCCTAATGTTTGTGGGAAAGCAATAGCCTGACTGCCCACATCTCAGTCTGCCACTCTCATCCTCTCTGTGCACCCCCTGGCACATTCCCACTGCACGAGCTCAAAGAAGGGCACAGCTGCCACACAGGGAGCAGCAGCAAAGCATTGGTTCCAGAATGTCAATTGAGGGATAAAACCACCACTGACTGTGGAACTTGTACGTGGGGAAAATGGTAAGGAGCCAGAGCCAGAGGATGACACCAGAAGGGAAGAGGCTGCTGTGAGGGAGAGGCAGGCTTTGTTCTGATGTTCTAATCAAGGCTTAGCTGTGTGTTATTAAGCAGACATGATTCGATGTTAAGACTGTTCAGACATCGGGGATAATCGGACCAGCCAAGTTCAGATTTTGAATATGAAGAAGGAAGCCAGGCAAAGAGAAGTGTTGCAGTGTTACAATTTATTTTCTCTGAAGCATTTGCAAATGATATTTTTCCTGGGGCTCAAGAACCTTTGGCAGGGTCAGGATGGCAATGATCAACTGAGAAAAATAAACATTCTAACCCAGGTTGGCATCTCCAGCTCTGTAACTATAAAAAATAACTAATTTGCTTAGCACTTCAAACTCAGTAAAATACAAAATCTCAGGGGCCATCTGCACTTGAAAGCTCTTTGGATTAAGGAAGTGTGGGAATTTACACTCCCCAGGCTCTGCTTGAACACTTAAAGTATAGTTGACTTTTACCTCAAGCAAGACAGGTTTTCGTAACTTAATAAATTTTCAAAGTGGGGAGTGTCCACACATGAAGTTACTCTGAAATAACTAACTGCCCATGTAGGCCAGCCCTAGCAGCTAACACTGGAAGCAGGCATTTTCAGCACTCAAGCATAGATCCTATAAACACTCACTCACTCACTCACTCACATGCTCCGTTTCATGCAGATGAATGTCTCTATCATGTTTCGTGGGGTTGCTCATGCATGTGCCAAAGAGTTTACAGGACTGGAGCCCTGTTTTGTAGCAAGGGATGTGTGCTGCGGCCCTGAATACCACCTTAAAGAAAAACACTAATCCCTGGGCTGGATGCTAGTGCATCCCACCATCTCTCCCATCCCTCCGATGCCACTCCATTTGGCTCTCTCGCACTCCCAGATAATGCACACGTGCTCAGTCATACACAAACCCTAGGACACCCCTTCCCCCCATGAAAATGTCAGCCAGCTGTTACAAAATTCAGACATTTCATTAACACAGTTTACTGGCTGATACTGCCAAGCAAAACAGAGACAATTAATAATAATCAGGACTGAAGGGTCGGAGACAGCTTATGAGTAAAGGATTGTATTAGTTGTTTAAAAAGGACAAACTTGCTCCTGCCTGGAGTGATAGGGAACAAAGGGCGGTGATGTATAACCAGGGAGGAAAGAGACTCTCTCCGTGGCTTTTGTAGATTACTGTGTGAATGACAGGAGCGGCAGGAGCAAATACCTCTTTTCATTTGCTCAGCCTGCTGGAGAAGAATAGCAGCGCTTGCCAATGAGGCTGCAGCTGTGCTTCAGCGCCGCTTAATCACTGTGTATGACTGGGGGTTAATTAGCTGCCATTCTTACTCCTATTTGTTGTTCTAATGAAGATTTGCATAAATGTAAGAGTAGGGGGTAACTGATACTTGATTCTTCCCTTCAGAGGCCGGGGTGGAAGACTCCCCATTCTAAGTGTTTATGTTTGTGGGAGACTCAATGTTGCCTTTCCGTTTGACCTGATCTGCTTCTGGCTGATGAATGGTGGAAAAAGAGTTCAAAGTTGCTTATCAAATCGAGACCCCTGTTGTGTTTCTGCCTTTAGAAAGGGGCAGACTAGTTAGATTAAGAGAGGACCCAGGGATTAGAAAATTGCTGCCAGCTGACAGGAAAATACATATATGCATGTTTCTGTAGCTACATATGTATATATATGTGATAAAGTTCAGTGATACACGTATCAGTGATGTATCGATCTATCCATCCATTAATCCGATGGCAAGTAACCAATAATTTTTTAATGATAAAATATAATACCAAATAATGGGACAGGCAGTACAACTGCAACATATTAGGCAATATGATGAAAAGTAAGGACGACTTGTAAATTTCTGAAAGTCTTCTGTTGTACATCACTGACATTCAAAGTTCACTTTTAAATAAAAAGAGTATCTAACATGAAACAGGTAATTTCCAAGGAAGGTGGAAATGATTCAGCAGTTCAAAAATACCTGCCATCAGTGCCTCATGAGAGTGGGATACAAATTAAGAAATTGCTTTAATTCATCAAGAAGAGGAAAATTTTACCATGAAGCAGTGACAAAATCCAAAACTACTTCATAATTAAAGAGAAGATTTGAAAATGAAACACCATAAAATTGTTTTATTTACTATGGTCAGGGCAATGCTTATGGCTGCTAACTGAAAGAGGCTGCATGGAAGAACTTCCCATTTTTGGTATGCTAACTTGTTGTATGTGATAATACAGTGTGGATAACTGTTTTCAGCATTCCTCTTACACACTTGATATGCTAAAACTGTTGTTTGACAGCATCTCTATGGATTTAAGATTGAGAGGGCAGAAGCAGTGAATTTCTAAATTTCAAATCACTGCTGGAAAGCGTCTGGCTTTCAAGACAACTGTATTCCTCCAAAGAGAGGTGACCACAAGAGAGCACATATTTCTTGCCCATTGCTCAATCTCCACACAGCTTTGCAGTGTCTCTAGCTCTTTACCTGGTCTCTAAGACACATGAGAAAACATTAATTTGGTTTTTTTACACTTCTGTCATCCATCTGCCTGACTACCTACAGACACTTCTGCATATTTTTGGCCAAACACTAACAGAAATCAATCTTTCAGAGATGCCAGCAGAGAGCATTCAATCCACCTGAAATAAATGTGCCTAAAATGGTAACACTCTATCACTCCAGCTCTTAGCTGAAAGGATCACCACAGGTTTCAATGTTCTATACAGTAACAAACACATATGAAAATAAAAGCAGTCAATCACATTTTTGCCTGCTCTCACCTTATTTTGAGTTTTGAAATATTTCAATATGCTATTACAGCTTTCGATCCAGCCCCTGATTATGCCAGAATCTCACATTCTGCCCCTTTCAAAGCAATTTTTAGCCCTTTGGACAAATTAAAAATAATATTGAAGTGTATAATAAAAAACAAACCAGCAACAACCCTCATGACACATAAACAGATCACATAAGTTTTGTTCAATGACTCTTTAGTAATTTCTACATAAAATCTACATGATTTTCCAAGGCTACAGTTAAGAATTATTCATTGGTAAATAGGGTATGAGAAAGTGGAAATTACAGATCTAGTGGTCAATGGCATAAAACAGATCTAAAAGAGCTGAGGTGAGAGGTTAAGTGCTAGGCTAGTTAATGAGAATGACAGCTTGCTTTGAATACTCACGCTGACTGCCCAAGATATTGAATAAACCTCATTTAAACTAATTTTCATTATTTGTAGAGTCTGCGTTAGGCATCCATCATTGTCAGTGCTATTAATATTCTTTTCAGAGACCACATTATCAGCATATTTAAATGAAAGCCCTCCTTTTCAATATTTATTAACTCATTAATATTTCTTGATAGTAATATCCTGGTTGTAATATCCAAATTAGTGCACACTAAGGTATTTTCTGCTGATCAAACTTTCTGAATTTTAAAAAAAAATATTCTCCAGTACTAAAACTGCACTTGAGTTCCTGAAGTCCTGCTTTCTTTTTATACGATTTATATGAATGGCATTTAAAATTTACATTTTTGTCTTTTTTCAGTAGGCATCAGTAAACCATAGCACTGACCACATCTTAGTAGCTGACCCAATGTGAAGTACGGATGAAAGAGGATATGAAAGTTAGTTCATCTTACCGGGGTTACAGTCTGTGAGGAGGGAGCAGATGGAGAGGAGAACTTTAGAAATGGTTAACGCTGGACTCCAGTTGTCTTTTAAAATGTCCAGGCAGATGACGCCTTGGCTGTTGATGTTACAGTGGTAGATCCTTGTCCGGAACGTTACCTGGAAAGGACAGCGTGTCTGAGAACCACAGCGCTCAAGCCGACAATTACACCATCATTAAGCAATGAAAAATCACAGCAATAAGCATTCTGCTTCCCAGGCTGGAATGACAGCTCTCTGCTGCTGTCCGTTAAAGACTGGGCAAGACAAAATAAAGGAAATAAACTCTGCCTCTTGCATCTGTGGCCAGCAGGGAAACTGGTTTGTGCAGGCTGAGAATGGACACATTTCCTGAGCTTCCTCTTGCCTTGGTCCCATCAGTCTCATCATTTTGTACACAGCCAAAAAAGGCTATTCCAGCCCCTGGATCTGGACAACATTCATAACTCAGGTCCACAGCTCTTTCACACACTGTGAAGGGAGTCAGAACAAGACAGATTCTTCTACTGTCTTCATCTGTTCATCGTTTGACACAATAGATTAAGCTGTACAAAAATGTGGAGGCATCACAGTAGTGACTCCTGAGAAAACTGAAGTGAAATATTTTTGAGAAAGGTGGCTCAAATAAAGGGCTTTTATTTCCAAATTTTAAGTTGCATTTTTATCAGTAGGATTATTTGCAAACACCTTCTGGGGTTTTTTGGTAGCTTATTTTGATGATTTCTGCATCCATTTTATATTGTCTCCCAGATGATCCTACAGGTAACAAACCAAGGAGATTATTTTAGCCCAGAATAATGTCCTTCTTCTTCAAGTTGAAGACACAGGCTTTTCATTTTAAAAGAAGCTCAGCTACGAAAGCTCACTTCACAGTTCACAATGAATACTGGGGCTATTGGATAAGAAGGGACAGTGTGAAAAATCACCTCTTGGAAGTCATCAAGGACTAATTTCTCCATCAGTTCTACCCAAATGACAAGTCAAACCAGATGGTTTCGATGACACATTCACAAAATCTAAAATTAGGATGTAGAATTTCAGACATCTACCTCACCAGCAACAGCCCTGCCAAGAGAGGGGCTGGTCAGGCAGGAACAGCAGCAGGCAGAGCAGAGCCCGGCTCAGGGAAGCTGTGCTCGTCACTCCACTTGGACAGGGCTCATGAAAGCTGGGCGTGCTCACACACCCTTCCCTGCCTGCCACAGGTGAACCCGTGTCTGGAGAGCAATGCAAACTGCTGAGAGGCATGCTCCTCTTCTGATTTTCTTCAGTATCAGAGACTCCAGTGATCTGAGTGGGATTATCAGGCCACTTAGTAAGCAGAAGAGAGAATACAAGTGAAATTATACGATACCTGGTTTACTTCTATAAAAAAATAATTTAAAAAATCATTCTCTAGCACACTGAAAAACTCTGCCCCTTTGGATTAAATCAAGAAACTTTGACAAAATAATGGAAAGAAAAGGTAGTAGATTTATGGCATTAAAACATGGCTTTCAACAAGAAGTACTTTTCTCGTAAGTACTTTTCCACATAAATCTGGAAAAATGCTTTTGGAGCCTATTGTCATGCACAAGTGAATTCTATACCAAAGAACCCAACTAAACAAGTTCATCAGTTTTTAAATGAATCTATATCTAAAGATACTGCTAATTAATAGGATAATTTGACAGTTTCCCACTCCATACCCTACATATTTGTAAGTTCTTTAATTTTTCCCCTTCACTTGCGGATTTGCTTATTGTTTTCCAGCCTAAGTGCTTCACTTCTGGGACTTCTATGAGGATTTACAATATTTCTGGCACAATGACCTCAATTAATCCAACCGCTATGCCAGATGATCTATTTTCTCCCCCTCATTAGAAGCCCAAGCACATTCACCATTTGGAGGGAAGGAAGTCTTCTGCAAGATCAAGAAAGTTACTTACTTAAACCATTATCATTTGGTGATAAAAATGAATGTTTTTCTACAAAGGGAAGCTATTTTGAGCAAGGAAGGCTACCAATGCATAAAAGGGAGCATTGGTGTGGAGGAAATGGAGGTGGTGTGGAGAACCATCCTGTGAATTGTAGGAGCTCATTAACTCCCCAGGCAGATTAACTCCAGGAACTCTTATACTCCAGTTAGAAGTGAATCAGTGACTGCTTCCTAGCAGGATGTCCCAGGACTCAGGCAAACACCTGCTTAATTTTCAGTATTGTACGCTAACTTTTCAGCACACTGTTGAAATAAAGTTTAAGTATTTTACCTGTACAAAGCACTTCCCTGTACTTTCATAATGAAAAATCTGAAGGCTTTATTCAACAGCATCCAAATACACTGAGTAATAAGATATGTGTGGTCTCACTGAATGTGGGGGAAACACTGAATCCATCGCAGAGATTAAATTATATGCTCTAAAATATTTATAGACGGGTCAGTCTGAGGTGGTAGCCTGCTTCAGAGGAGGTCATCAATTTGAGCGCGTATTTTAACGTGTAACTGTTCTGCTGCCAGCAGAGAGGACAGCCACTGCCACACGTCCCCCTGCCTCAGCTGCTCCTGAAGCGCTGAAGCACGGACACTGGGAATCTGGCAGGATTCAGAGCCACTGAGACGAATGGAGGTAGTTCATGTCTTTCATAAACTGTTCAACACTCCATTGCCATCTCGGGCTACCCAGTGGATAAATGTACACGGGACTACACCTGTTTGCAGTTGGAAGGCTATTTTTAGAAAATGCTTAGACCTGAAATCTAGCATTTTTTCACTGTGAGCACATATTAAACATTGAGAAAGGCAAGATAAGGCTTGCACTGACAAATAATGTCACCAACTCGCCAAACGTGCCAGTACACTTTAGAATGCCTGCCTAAGACAGAGGTATTTTAAATATTTAAATAATCAACATATTAATTGTTTCATAATGTCAATGTTATGTTTTATTAACTAATTTTAATATTGAAAAATCAATTCAATTAATTAATGAAAAGAATCACAGTGCTTAGAACTGCAAAAGAAGCTGTATTAATGACAGCCTTAATATGCTGGAAACTGTGGCCTGAAGGTGGCAGGTAACAGAGCTCCTACCCCATGGCAGCAGAGTACAAATGGGATGACACATTGCTCTCCTCATCCATGTACTGCCTCAAATTGCTGATAATGTGGGAAATGCTGACATGTACCTTCCTAGATGTTGTGCTCACCATATCTACATTATAAGGTTATGCAGAGTCCTCCTATTATACGTGTAGAGAGAAACCACGTGATAATACCATTCCAGGGGAACTGTATTTTCTTTATTATGGCCATATTTTTACCTTTGATGTCACCTAAATGTTTCCTCTAAATGGTGCATCCTAATTCCATTTAACCCCTAATGAAAACACCTGAACAATCCCATGCAGGAGCTCAAGGGAATGTGTGAGTGTGCAAAGTTATCTTCAGACAATTGAATGGCAGAGGAGCAATTTTAGGGTTTTCTTGAACAATAAGTGATCTCTGTGGATTTACTCTTTCATCCTGGAATTTAAAGAGCATATCTAATTTTTATTGAATAAAAGTATAGGTCAGGAAAATGTGAATTATGGGAAATAGGGAAAAACGGGACTACCTTCTGAAAACTGTGAATACTACAAACAAGCTTCCGAAAGGTAATGATGAGGAATTTATATCCAATCAGTTTTAGAAGTAAACAATAATAAACTCATTTGTTTATCTACTGCTGAACGCCAAACATTTAAAGCTGTGGCTGGCTGTTCACTGAGTAAGTCTTATGACCGAAAAAAGACTGTTTATAAAACCTGGAAAGAGGAAACTGAGACAGATTTCAGTTGAGTGATTGGAGGCAACCGATTGAAGGGAAGAAAAATAATTCCTGGATCTCAGAGTGATTCTGAACACCAGTTTCCCAGCATGATGTAGTCTTCAAATAACTTAATCGAGGTCTAAACCCAACAGTCACCATGGTGCCTGGTATCCATGACTTGCTTTAACCTTTGCTGTGGGATTCAGGGAGAGGCACGTAAAGGCACTGCGGCTCGGAGAGGGCTGGTCACACAAACATCTCACACACGTTCCGATTCCACTGAATTCACTTGCAATTTTCTTCAAAAATGTATCAGGAGGAAGAAATAATTCCCCAGTTTTACAAATGACATGCAAGAGGTTACAGTGTGTCCTCAGGGTTTGCTTTCCTCAGCCCGTTTGGGTTCAAACCCTCACCTCCTGTTTCTCAGTCACAGGAGCCTGGTGACAGCGTAGGGAGAAGGGAAAGATTCCCAGAGCCAACAGGAGAATAAATAAAAACAACCTCCTTTAGCTCAGCTAACACTGGAAGCAGAGCTGAGATCCCAGGGCTCTCATTCCTGTGATTTTGGAAAGTTCCTTTTAAGACCTTTCATTTCTTACAAGGTTGGAATCCTGCATGCCTGGCTGAGATGAAATTTCTGTCTTCCTCAAATATTCCCCAGGAGTTCTGTTTTAATAAAACTGCAGTGGCACTACCTGAAGTGGAAGAAGTTGTACTGCATACAGAAAAGGTTATATATATATTAAAAAAAATAGGATGCCATTTATGATGATGTTCATAGAGCTCAGGAGAGAGTAAGTTGTTCCCATCTCTGTTTGTCAGTTTATGAGCAATACATTTGTCTGCTCAGATAGAGAAAATAAAAACAAGATCAGGCCTACACTCTTTAGTCATATGAGAAAAATACTCTAAAACAACAGAAATGAAAAATATATATAGCTCTGAATGCAACATTCATGCAATAACCTTTATATTAATTAGCACCCTTTAATTTCTTACAGAGGGCACTTAATTTATCTATGAGCACTGAGGCTGCCTTTCTAAGAGAGGGTGGATCATTTCCAGTTTGTTAGTACAGATTTGTAGCATGCACATGAAGAATTATTGAGATACTTGATGGTTTATCATAAAAAGTGTGTAATAAATGACTGATCACATGATGCTCATGATTAAAGAATAGATTTTAAGTTTACACCAAGAAATGAGCTTCATCCAGTTCTCGTAATACTTATTTAAATATGATTTTAGTTGGTAAAAACCAGGTATAATTTATTTTATTGAAGGAAAATATCTGCATTAGCAGGAAATAATAAACTGTGATTGCATTTGCTTGACCTACAGAAAAGTCTGATATGCAAACTGTGCTGCGTTTCTTTGGCAAAATGCATCATGCCAGACATCAGTAGCCAAAAGTGGTTACAATTTAAATGGATATAATAGCATCCACATGAGTTAACCTTCAATACTACTGAAAATGAATCAGTATGTAATTTGAGTAATTATTCGTTACATCCATGGTAATTATGAAGCTGAGGAACTACTCACACTGTCTCATTGAACACTGTTGCAGGGGAAAAAGAATTGAATAAGCACAGCAGCACTATGCATCCATACTATATAAATGCACTCACTTTGCACACAGATTTAACAGCAGGAAAAGTAAAAAGCGACCTTGATAATCTTTGATGTATCTAAGAGGGCAAATAAAAAGAAAATTCCTAAGTAGTACAAAGTTTTCAGAAAACAAAGGAAGAGAAGAAGAGGACAAGGGAAATGGATTACTGCTCGAGTTAGAGACGTTCAGAATAGAAACAAGATGGTAATATGCCAAGCATCAAAAGCTTCCTCTGACAAAGTCACTAGGAGTTTTTATAAAATTATTTTCATATAATCAGCATAATCTTTCTCACAATTAGTAGTTCCATATGGAAAGTCCGCAAAAAAGTTCTTTTAGACAGAGCGAGTTTTTTTTAAGATTTACTGGCCATTTAACTTTGATAAAATAAATTCTTCCTTTGGAAGTTTAAAGCATGCAGTCTGTACTGTTTTACATGTACACTTCTCTCAGTCCACCAGAATGCTCCTTCATGGTGCTCCAGGCATGAGACTTTATTCCCAGACTTTATTCTAAGAAACAGGGGCCTTTTCTTCCTCACCCAATTTCAACAGCCTTTGGGTATTTAGGTACTCCACACATGAGAAGTCCTAGGCAGATTGACTCCAAAACCAGTAGGTTTTTGCCCTGATCAGTTCATCTGCTCTCATTTTATAGTAATGATGTGCATAAAATTCTTTCTCTCACATCTGTGTATATTTGTCTGCGTATGTGTAAAAGAGGACAAGAAACAAATTGACATAGTGTGTATTTTTAGATCACATGGATTTTACACAGTAGTAAAACATGCTTGATACAGCAGAATTATGTAGCTTCTGAAATATCGAATAGACAACACAAGTTGTCCTTTGAAAATATATTTCACAAGCAGTAACAAAACCACTGCTGTGAGGCAGAAGATATTCCCCATAAGATGCCTCTACAGGTCCTCTTAAAGAGAGGGCCTGTAGAGGCATCGTATGTACTGGGAATTCATAGGAAATTGGGAGAAATGATAACCACCTAAGTCTTAGTGAAGGAAAACAGGAGGAGTTTAGTTGGATAGAGCCATTTGCATCAAGACTAAATAAATCAATAGAAACTACTGATATAAATTAGTGTATTATAAACAGAGTGAATAAGGAGGCTATTCATTAGAAGAATCATCAGCAATTCAATTTGCCAATTACTAGAAGAATTATCAGATAAATGAATTTAAAGGAAATCTCAGAGATTTACATAGCGTTGCCTTATCAAATAGATATTTTGCATTTATTCACAATAAAATGTAGTTAATGATTCTCTCCTCAACCTAACATATTTCTGTTCATATCTATGTCCTCCACTTTAAAATTCTCATTGCATCATTTTGAGAGATATTACAGTTTCTTAAGCAGCCACCGGGGTTTGAGCTTCCCAGAGCCCCGTACCACTGCATGCTGGTTCAGTGTGACCTGAAAACATCACAAACTCACAGAATGGTCTGGGTTGGAAGAGACCTTAAAGATCATCTGGTTCCAACCCTCCTGCTGTGGGCAGGGACACCTTCCACTAGACCAGGTTGCTCAAAGCCCCATCCAGCCTGGCCCTCAACACTTCCAGGGATGGGGCATCCCAGGGATGTGACCTATGGAACGAACTGTTTCACTGCAGGTGGTGCAAGCATGGGAACTGCACTCTGCACTTCACATGCCTGGGGAGAGCTGCTCTGAGAAGAGCAGGATTTGGGCTGATGCTGCTGGCTCTGACAATGGCCTGCTGGTGGTAGGTTGTCCATCTCTCCCTCTCAAAGACTCCTCTGC
Organism: Pomatostomus ruficeps; assembly: GCA_013400735.1. Taxonomy (NCBI): domain Eukaryota; kingdom Metazoa; phylum Chordata; class Aves; order Passeriformes; family Timaliidae; genus Pomatostomus; species Pomatostomus ruficeps. Next base: position 108,943 of record VYZT01010487.1, read on the forward strand.
ATCTGATTTCTGCCTGCAAACACCCAAAGACTTCTCTTGCTGGGAAAACCTGCCAACTCCATTCACTGTCACGGATGAAGGATTCCCGGGCTGCTCTCAGCAAGAAGATGCAAATAGCAAGGCTGGGTGAGAAGAACAAGGGAGCAGGGAGGTACGGCAAAGGGGCTGCTGGACACAGTGCTGTGGGAATGCGCTGGGTGAAGCAGCACCAGACCATCAGGAGGAGGAGGATGGGGAGGGCAGGAGGCAGCTGGAAAAAGCTGTGAGCAGCGCAGCACAGCACAGCACTGAGCGCTAATAGGATGTGACAGAGGCTATGAGAGAAGTATGACGAGGCAAATGAATGTGAGGGATAACGCTGGCAGGGGACCATTGCATTTGAAGGCTACTCCTATGATGGCAGCATCTGGGAAGGGGGGCAAGAGGAGGTAGACTGAAGCCCTGCCTGCATCAGGGTTGCAGAGATGGTAAAAAGGGGTTGTTAAATGGGCTGTACTTAAGGAGTTTTAGAGCTTCAAGTGTAAATTGTGTAAATAATGATATATGGAATTTAAAGTGCATGTCTGCCTTGTAAGGTTCATTTTAACAATTTAGGCTAGAAATAACAAGAAATGCCTTTTTTTTTTTTTTTAATCTACTCTTGTAAGCACCATTTTTCTATTACACTGCAGATAAAAGGAATAGAAGCCAGGAACAAAAAGAATTGCCCCTCAGACATTAGGCTGAACTTACAAAATAGGTCGGAAGTGTCTACCACAGGAGAAGAACTCCACATAAAGTTATTCAGTGCATTGAGATTAGTGCTATATCACAAGTATGTATAAAAAACCCTGAAGAGATGTTTAATATTGCCATTAAGATCAGATTCTACAGACATTGTGCATTACATTTAAAAAGGAAAAGGGCCCCCCTTGCAGTCCAACAGCTGATTTAAACCATCTAGACTTTCAAGTGCTGAGAGTAGTTATTCAGTCAGTCGATAGGCATAGGAGATTTACATGGAGGAGACAGAGTTTTCTGTTATTTTAATTTTGATTTAGAGGTGATTTAGCATATTGCAGCTTTCAAGTCCTATGAACCATTTTTCAGTCAGCTGAGATTAAAGTCCCTAGCAAGATTAATTGTAGAGTTGGGATTAAGAGATTTTATAAATCACTCAAATTCAAAAATAAAGCTAGCAGAGTACTAGGATAATGATAGATATATCCATATTGTATCAGCCACAGCTAAATTGAATTGCCACTGCAATAGACTGAACGTAGACAAATATGAGAGTTGAAGTTATTAATAAGGATTATTCTTGATGAAAATGCAGACACCACTGCAGTGACAATTCCTGGGGGGCAACTTCTCACTTTTCTACAAACACCTGTACAAAAGACTGGTATGGCTTCCTGATTTGTCGAGGCCTCCTGCTCCGGAGGGACAGTATGCAGGATAACAAAATTATTGCCTTTCCTTCAGTTGTGTAGTGTACGCAAAGTTGCGGTGTTAAATTTGTACTGATGGCTAAATTTTAAAGGGTCTCAGATCAAAACATTGTATGCTTGGGGAATTCACTGATTTCTTATGTGGACTGAGGACAGAAATTGAGCTGAAAGTCTTTCTGTCAGACCAGGCTGACTAAAAGATGTGCTACCCCCTACTCAAATACACATGAACATATACATATATAATCATACGCGTACGCCCACAGATATACACACACACTCCCCTCTCTCACAAGAGACATCTATGAATAGCTAGATCCCAAAGAAGGAGTGCAAGAGAGAGAGTACTTTCCTCTGTTAAAGCCAAGGGCTGAACTGTCTGAAACCATTAAGGATGAAAGGAAGATAGCAGGAGAAATAAATCTCAAAGGTATTTCTAAAAAACGCTGAGAGGGTCATTAAGCCACTGAAAAAATGTAAGGTTATTTCATTGCCAGGTCATCTAAGTATTTTTATTTGTTTCTGCTCTGAAAAGGGCACAGCTTTGTCTATTTTTCAGCCTGCTACACTACAAGGGAGGTGCTGTATTTTTGGGCTGAAGTGTAACCTCACCTTGTGACCGAGACTGAAGCCTCAGCAGCATCTGGCATTCAGCAGAGAGTGAGCTCATGACCACACTTTGTGTGTTCCATACCTTCCTTCTGTCTGGCATCTCATAAAAGCAACGTGACCCTGACGATGCAGCCGAGAGGAGAAGGGCGATCGTGCAGCCCTCCCGCTTTCTTGCTGACTCAGCCAACGAGGTGCTCAGCTCATTGCTGCAGTGCTGCAGCAGCTTGCTCACAGTGGAGGCAAGGAAATGTTTTTAATTGATTAGGGCCTCCCAGAAAGCCAGAGCTAATTTGTCAGTTCTCAGATGAGCCGATCTAAAAATCTTGTTTTCTGGTTGTAGAGCTAACTCAGAGTTAGGCTGGGCTGACCCTCCATCACTGCTACTCAAGCTGAATCGGTCACACAGAGATAAACTTTTTGGGGGAAGAACAACTCCCTCCTCTGCATGAGTGTGCTGCAATTGTGAGTGAAGCCAAATGCCATTGATTTATAAGGCAAGCGGAGCTGAAAAGGTCAGTGACCTCTGCCTCAAAAAATTCAGAGTCCAGTTTCAAGGCACGTGACAAAGCTGAAATACTGAAACAGACTGACCACAAAGGCGAAGAAATTAATAGTGTAAGAGCAAATTATACTCTGACTTTCCACATGGCATATTCTGTGATGGTGCAGAGTAACTGAACTTGATACTATGCTTATGGTTTAACTTTGGAAAGGCACTGACAGGTAAGGACAGACAAAAAGAAAACTATGGAGCCACAGGGAAAAGAGTTGTTGGTGCAGACTGGAAGGGAGACCTGATGACAGTGATGTGTTGCTATACAAAACTTGAAATGTGAACTGGACCACACAGTAGGATTAATGTGGAAAATAGAGATAAAACTTGAAAATCTTAAGATTGTTGGAAGCTACAGAGGTGTAAAAACTGACAAAATACCTACAAGTGAAAGGAAAGTCTGGACAGATACTTTTTCTTTGTTAAACAAAACTGGAATGGAAGAGTGGTTCACTTTCTTTTATGTGATAAAGGCAAAGTAGAAAAGCAGATTAGCTATCTAGAAGAGCAAATGAAAATGCCTTTGTACATTTGTTAAAAAGAAAAACAAAAATATAGGTAGAACATCTTTACTTCTTGTGCAAATGTGGTTTCCATTGCTTATTTTAATTAATGTTTTCCAACATGCAACAGGGTACCCAGTGATCAGAACAGGCATCCACAGTGTTTATAGAAGCAATCTGGATCCCTCAGAAAACATCACGAACTTTGTATAATAAAAATCAAACAATGGTTACACCACAAAAATATTTTAATGATGGTAATAAAAATAAAAGACATGTATCCAAAATCTATTTTCAAGGTAATTTTCTTATTTTAAAAATTATTTTACCCTTTTCAAAATCCATGTGTGACATACACGGAGTGCACAACATCTGAGAGTAGACAAGGAAAAGGGATCTTTCTGCAGATTTTAACCCACTGTATATTAGGCCTCTTAACAGTAACTGTGTTATGTGACATGGTAATTTGCCTTTGGAACCTCAGGCTGGGTCGAGTAATTGCATCTGGGAAATACAGTTTCTGTTTCTTCCCAGGTTTTTTGTGGTCACATTTTTGGACAATCAATTTTGACAGTACTCATTTAAATGTTTCCTTATTTCACAGTGAATGAGGGATGAAAATGGCCCACAGAAATCTCAGGAGTAATTTATGAATTCAATCATAGTGAAAAATGTGAATTAGACCTTTTCTGCTATGTTCTTACAGGGAGGTAATCTTGCCAACACTCAGGATACATTTTATGTCTTTCTCAGGACATTTCACAGTCTTGTACTTTATCCCTAGGTTTTTTAAATCATAGAGCCTTAAGCAGTTAGAAAAATTAGAATATAATTACAAAAAAAATCTAAGGTGATCTGTGCCCATAACCCTAGAACCTGTGATTCTGAGAATAGCACAAAATATCCCAAATCTCATGGTGAAGTAGGAGAGATGCCAACACCCAGTGACACAGACAGCACTGTACCGTGAGGCTGTGTGTTCTGTTCCACATACTCAGTACTTTTCTTTTGCTAGAAATCAGCTCGGAGAGAACACATCTAACTACCCTTTCCCAGAAATGCTGGCTGGCAGCAGCTACCTTATGACAGACAGTGGTCTTCCCATGCTGCTTTATTCAAGGGAATTCCCGGACTATTTTACCTACGAATGAGTTTCATAAGGTCTGGAAAATAAATGTAATGAAATAGCAACTGTTTGAGAGGTCATACAGCAGGACAGAAAAGAGGGGTCATTTAGAACTGTGGCTGAAGTGAGTAGAGTAAGAATCCATGTGTACAACACATGCTTATGACACAATTATATCTGACATTAGTCCCCTGTACATATACACTCATCACTTTCTTATAGATGACAATGTCCCTCATCATAAATACTGCCATTTTAGAAATACAAGATGGCACCATCAATTCTCTTATCCTTTATCAAGCAGTACATTTTCATATGAATTATATGCACACATTTCTTACAATGACAACTGGCATAAAGATAAAGGCAGACAATACAATCTATTACGAAGCAGGACAAGAACCACCCCTTTGCTTGACATTTCATTAATAAGCAATGCACAGCTGCATTACTCATGTCTCAAAATAACACAGTGGCTGAGCACAACTGAGTGCAGATTGAGAAAGACTACCTTGTGGTGAAACTGGAAGCTGGACATTCAACTTCTACTTTAAAAGGATGTCTGTTGCATGTACTGCCTCAAGACTCAACAGATTCAACAAGGAGAATGACAAAAGACATCCCTGTAACTTGTCTTTCAGAGCTAGTTCTTATGTATTAGTTCTCTGAGAGAACTTCAAGCTCTATTTTATACACCATACAGCCATTTTATCCCCTAAATAATATAATGTTAACTTTTCTGGGGGACTGAACGCAACGCTTGCATTGCAGCTACCACAAACAGACTAAGCCCAGGAAAGAAAGAAATAAACAGGGCCTGTTAAAACAGACCTTGTACAGCCAGTGGCTGGGCTGGGGGGACGCAGGGAGAACAGGACAGGGGGAAGAACAGGACTGACCCCAGTCCAATGTGCTCAGAGCTTTGACTAACTGAAGAAGAAGTTATAAAGGTTCAAATTCTTTCTTCACTGTGTAACAACAGTTGCCTAAATCTGCAGCTGTGCAGTCAGGAAGGTGTACAAACCCTCTAAGACCTCTCAGTGACCTTCTCTAAACTGGAACACTAAGAGTGGGAAACAAAGTTAGACCATCTCTAATAGTGTTATTCTGACCCATCTTTAGGTTACTGGCTGGAAAAGTCCAACCTACAGAATTACAAATGCTTTGCGTTCACAGCTCTCATTTTTTTTACAAAACTTTTCCTGATAATATCAATGTTATCCACTACTGTAAACATTACTATTGTGGCATTAAAATTCTCTATATAAGCCCTTGTATTTCAATAGTCTACTTCAAATAAATCAAACAGGAATTAGCTTCTCTCTCTTTTAATGCAATATCCTTCTATTATAGACCAATGTGGCATACCCATCCTTCCAAAAATGTGCCAGAAAGAAGGTAAATATTTTTCATGTCATAGCTCCTTCCATGAGCTCTTCCAAACACTCTCCATAGTGGCAAGGTGAACAATTCACCTCTTTTTACTTTGTTTCATGGAAGACAATCCCATTAACTTACTCAACTCTATTAACAGCTCTGTGGGATAAATTTTTCTCGGTTTCTGTTCCTATTAGTGAACATGGGTGTCAAGATTTGCACTCAGTCTTCCAGATAGGGTCTTTCAAGTATCTTGTATCTGGCATTGGTAATTCCTTCTCTCTGCAGGCCAGAGGATGCATTTTAGGAGGCTGTTTGCCTTTTTTATAAATGCATTAGGCAGATGGTTTGTAATAATCCTGTGATCATCCAATAAAGCCCCATTTTGACGTCCTCCTCAGCAATTATTACTATTGGTTATAGATGACCCTCTGTATTGACACATTCCACACCATTTCTGTTTTTCTACTAGATTTTTCATGTTTGACATTTCAAGCTGATCATGGTAATCCATCTGTCACCATCATGTTATTGATACAGTTTTCTGTTTCTCCTTGGTATCTTTATAGACAACATTATAAAAAGAATCTGTAAGGAATTCTGTAAATCTCTGTCACTCCAGCTTCTTGACTTTGGTGCCATATTTCCACATTCTTCCAGAAAACGGATGTAAAGCAATTACTTATAACTTTATAACAATAGTGCATCTTGCACCTGCAGAGGCACTTTATATGGGGTAGTGAAATAGGTGCCTATTTTTGTCCAGAAAGCCATACATGCCTGGTGAATTATATGGGTCAGCAAGAGGAAAGATTAAGTATCTTCAGCTACTTATAAAGGGTGCAACTCAAATATTAGCGCTTTCATATTAGAAACAAATCCAAATTAAAAGAATAGCTACTGGAAATCATGCAACCTTTTGCTAAATAAATCCACATCCATTCAGCTATAGTGGCAGCATGCAAGCAAATTTGAGCCAGTTATTTAAATTCTTTCTATCAAAAGAGTCAAGTTTAAAAATTTATTATTGCTTTGAAAATTTTATGTTTCATCCTAAAATGATATATCAACATACACATTAAAAAATATCAGAAGGAGAAGACTCCTATCAGACTTTGAATACCCTTTACTAACCTTGGGTGGTTTAAAAGGATAGTCCGGTGAAAAGGTTATGTCAAGGAAGAAAACTCCACCTTCATATACAGACCCTGGAGGCCCCAGTATAGTTGACCTCCATTCATAAATGTTGTCTCCTTTGGGTCCAGCACTAAAATAGAAAACAAAAATATAACATAATAACCACACACAATCAAGGATATACTGCATCAGTTATACGCCAACAGCAGTACTTCCGGCTTTTGCTGTAACACCAGAAGCTAAAATTGTGAAATCACATTCATTAAGTTAGTCCCCAATAGAACATGCATCTGATGTCCTAAGCTCTGACAGAGAAGTGATATATTCAGCCAGGAAGAAGTATTAAAATCACATCACAAATTATTCAAATAAGCACAGAAAAATTCCCAACTGTCTTATCTCAAATATTTTAGTGGGCAGATGTGAAGTATTTACAGTGCAAGGATATAGAGACTTTGCTGAGACGTCTTGTCACTGTCTTGCTTCACAAGCCATCCTATTTTCACCTACCTCCTCATCCACCTACCTCCTCAGCCAGTAGCAGTGTAATTACACACATTATACAGCACAGACCGTACTAAAGACTGAGCAGGGTGCAAACAACCTTGCAGCTGCACTTGTTCCTAACCTAAGGTCTCCAGTCACTAGCACAGGAGGCTGCTTTACTCAGCAATCACTGCTCCATCTAAAGAATAATATAAACAGGAAGTGGGTTAAACTGTTGGATTATGTTAATTCAAAGTCCTTTGTTAAAAACACAGTACTGAAATAATACTTAAAATGTACTAAACATAATCCTGTATGAAACGAGAAAAGCCTCTCACCCGTATGGTGAATTCTGGAAAAAAAATGAAATAAAATACTAACTAATAAAAGTTCTTGAGCATAACTCTCCTAAAAGCCAACACAGCCTCCTTTCATACAACACAATGCCTGTCCATACAAACACGTATTTTACTCAGGATGGCCTCTTAAGGCATATGAAGACTTCTTTTCTGTTCACAGCCTGCTGATACCAGTCACTGATACAGGACCTGAATTTTAATTAGGATCAATGTGAATGGTGACTTCCAGATATCTGACTAATATTAGTATTTTCTAGAGGAAGGCAGGGCTGGTAGATATCTCAAATAAGTGATGTGGCATTGTCTTGAGGCATTTGTTGTGAAACAATTCTAGTTATGTTTGCAGTAGAGGCTTCGGCAGCATACAGGGGTTTGTGGAATAACTCCGTGTGTACAACAGCTGAAAGCTCTTGGCTATGCTCCATGCCTCACAATGTACCCAAGGCATACAGTTATTATACAACATCATGTCATGTTCCCTGCTCAGCTATTCGTTTTGTTCACTGGAAGTTAATAAAACCCTCTTTCACCTGCAATTCCTCGGGCTCCCTTCATTAAAACTTCTGACTGCACGATTCCCTGCATACAGCTGCATGACCTAGTCCTGTGCAGTGTACTTCATTAGTCATGGTACCTGCATCCATTTTCTATAATAGCTGTTAATGCTCCTTGGCTTTCTAAACTACCTTGCTTTCTCAACAATAATGGGTTACAGAGACTATAACATTATGGAATGCTCATTTTCTATCAGCCAGAGTAACAAAACCAGCAATTGTTTTAAAAATAAAATCTGGCTTTCTAAGTGTCACAATAGCAGAAGTGTTGCCATCCATATTTCACAGTGTCGATAATACATCAGGTTGCTAGCTGCCAAACAAATTTAATTTACCCAGTTCTCAGTTTGCATTAACCTTTGAATAATAAAGCACAGCTGAGACCGCTGTAAGAAACAAACCAGAGAATGAATAATTAAAACCACCTCCACTGCCTTTAGAAAGACCAATCCTGAGTCAACAGGGAAGGTTTAATTGTGACTGAACTAGGCATTAAGGGGCTAATTGAACTCTTTATAAGCCCAAACAAATGCAGTCCTCCATCAGTGGTATGGTATACAATGTTCACAGAAAATAAAACTCCTAAAAAAAAATTCAGGCAATTATTTCAAATAGAAAAGACGAGAAGCAAGGCAAGTCCAAATCTTACACCAAAAGAAGCCCATAATATGTGAAAGGAATCCCTTCTCATTTTCTGCAAGAAAATGTTCTAACACTTAAAGAAGCAATGCCTCAGTTGATGCCAGCAGGTTAAAATGGAAGTGATATAAATGTCATTCCCAGAGAAATGGTTTAAAATAAGTAACAAAAGCTACCCCTAGCTCCTTCAGAACTTATTTAGCCAGGAGGGGATGGTTGGGCCCTTTTTGGATTTGAGTGAGGCTCACTTTTTTGATCAGAACTCTCTCTGATAGTGGCATTTTCATACTGTATATTATTTTTATTTGTTTTGCCTATTTATTTAATTGCATTAACATTTGAAATGAGCAGTCATTAATTAGAATAGTTGGAAAATGCTCCATCTGCTAGTTGAACTGTTTCGGCACGTCCAGCTACAAGCCCAGCCTGATCACATTCTGAGGATGTTGATTAACATTAATTGAAGGTTTTCTTTGCAAATGAGAGATGAAGCTTTATTAAGTATTATTATTAATTTGAAGAATAGCTTAAATTGTATGGAGTGTGGGAAGACTGCTGTTATTGACGCTGCCTGTTTGAGTGCTTGCTGGCAGCAGGGCTGTTCAGCCATGTGAAATACCAGCCCATGTGCACAGGCAACAGCTGGTGTTAAGGGCAACAGCATGCACAAGCATCATGGTTTTTCACTTGTGCATTAATAATACAAAAAGTTTGACAGGTGTATTATCTTTGTTTCCTTTCTTTCTTAATTGTTAAGCCTTTTATTTATCCACATTACTGGCAACCAGAACAGACTTCACCAGAGAAAATTCCCATATGTGCAAGACCTCAGCCAGAGCCTTATTCTGTAAGGTTTAAAATGCAAGAGGATTTAATTACCCTTCTCTCTACATGGATATCTGCCCGACACACTGAAGCCCAAATGTTTTAGATTCAGTATGATTTCTATTCCAGCTCTATTAAAGTCACTGGCAACCAAACCACAGATCTCAAAGAAAGCGCACCAAGCAGCTCAGTGCCTCAAGTTCTGCAAAATTTGGAAGGACAGATTGACATGTGCACCCTCTCAGGAAAGGGCAGATGAAATCTGTGTTGAACTCAGCTGACCCAGGGCCAGAGCACACACGTGCTGTCTGCGACAAGTCAGCTCCAAGGGAGAGAGACCGGTGGCTGGGCAGCTCCAGGTGGAAGTGGCTGAACTATAAGCTGGTTAGGAGGACACGTCTGCTGTCAGAGCAGCAGTGCAGCCTCCCAGTGTGAGCCCAGATGCTGCCAACCCAGTGACTGCAGGGTGGGACAGTCAAGGAACCAGCACAGAGGCTGTAGTGTGGCTTTGCAGCTGGTGTTCCCCATGTGTCCAGTGTTACCTACCAGATGGAATATGTAACACAGGACCAAGGAGGTTTCCGGCAGCTGAGCCCCCGGAAACTTGAAGTTATCAATGGTTTGTCAAGAGCCAGCTCTCTGCTGCCATTATTCCCCTACAACTGATGAGACACTCCACAGAATACTGTATTTTACCCACTGCAGAGCCTTTGCTCAGTGGAAGAGCTGGAATAGGTGGGCATGAAGCCAGTTTTCTTTCAGAATCACATCAATGTGAGTGTATGAAATTCAGGACAAAGGAGTCAAAACATGTGAAACGGCCTTCTTCTTATTTCACTCTCTTTTGCCTCTCCTATATTTCAGTTCTGCCATTGCTTCCCACATACATACTTGCAGGTGAAATTTATGGATACGAGTTACAGTTATTAGCAAAACTCTTTAGATGCTACTAGAACTGAACTAATTTTGTTTTAAATATGCTTACCACATGGAGTATTTTCTATTCCCTCAATATGTTTTAGGCAGGCAGCCACTTGAAAGTAGTGCTGCTAAAAACTGCTTGTCCAGTGCAATTCATTAGAAACATCAAGCTTTCCCTGCATTTAGAATACCCTAAAATATTAAATGCAAAATAATGTCTTAGGAGAGTCGTACGAAAACTACAGCACCCATGAGATATACCAGATGAAAACTTATCTGGAGAAGTTATTAAAGTGCAGTTGATTTTTAGCTGTCATTTGTATACAAATGTATTTAATTTCCAGAGAATAACTAAAAAAATTGAAAATACAGAAGATCAAAAAAGTAAGAATATCTACCTTGGTTATCAAGTAGTCATATGAAACATTAGTCAAAATAATGCTATCATTTTTAATCTAACATATATATCTTGACGAGGAGGCCACATACTTTCCCAGTGTCTATGACCGGAGGTGGCATAAACTGGAGGTAGCATAAACTCGTGGTGTGCTTCTGGTAAGGGACTGTTTCAGTGTCTTCCCTTCCATTCTTGGTCTCTGAATCTCGCTGGTATCCACCATTAAAGTGGATACTCTTTAACATAAGGGAAAGGCAAGCCTGTAGCACAAAACATGTAGGAAAAGGGATTTGAACTTCAACCGCTTTCTAGATCTGCTACATGAACAGTGCATAGCAGGGAAGTGATCAGGCCAAATAAAATAAGAACGTTGGTTGGAGGCCTTCCTACTCCTCAGGACTCAGAAAGAAATGGAAAGGTTCTTGTGGAGTGTGTGAGTTTAAGTTCATTTTTATCCTCCTCCTTTGGAACAGGGAAGAACAAAGCAGAACCAGGATATCATACTAATGTCCATGAACTCACTTTCCATGGCATTGTCTACGGCTATTCACTCCTATCATTGCATTACCTATTCTGAATCGCCTTAGCGCACAGAAAAACACATCAGAACCAGGGCTGCCCTGCCCTACGTGCCATCTGTGGAGGACGCAGTCCCTCTCAACTATCTTTGGTAACTTATGACAGTAAAAAGAAGAAGGATACATGCAGGGTTCTTTCTCTTCCTTTTCTTTTATTGTGCAGAGCTTTGGCTTCAATGCTTAGGAGTTTCCCCTCTGAGGAGGGAAGCTCATTACAGAATGATCTCCATTCTCCATTTCTAAGTATTACAACACAGTTTCTAACAATCCCATTTCTTGCACATCTAACAGACACGCAGGAGCAGATCCTGCCTCTAGCTGCCTTCTGTGAATGCTTCTGGGAAGCCGCTTGCCTAGAGGGCAAAGTGGATACAAAAGTATTGGAAGATTGGCAAAATAATTTGAGAGCACAGCTGGTGAGGGGAGAAGATGGATGTGACAAGCCAGAAGACTGCAGATTCAGCTTCCAGTGAGATACATCTCTTGAGAAGCAGAATATGAAGCCTCATTAAAATAAACCCAGTATACTCTCTGCTCTCTGTTTTGAACATGGCGCCAATACTGAAACTGGTTCTATGGAGAGGTGTTGTTTTGGTCCACACCACAGCTCAAGGTTGACCCTGTGCTTGGGGACAGCCGTGAGATGAGCAGTGGGGCTATGCTGGGGAAGTGGCTGCTGGATAATCTCAGTTTGGGAAGAAGCAAATCAGGAGCAGTTATGCTGATGCATCACCAGGTGACTGGGACCCACCTGCACACCCACAGCCCTATTCAACAAAATGCAAAAGCAGTACCACAGAGAAGCAGTGGCACCACAGTCCCGTGAGCCACTGCCATGTTTCTGTAACTGTGGAATGGATACAGACAGTATTAGGATACAGGCACTGCCAGCAGTACAGGTTATCTGCTAAATGTCTTCTGCTCTTGTCCCAACATTCATCCACCTGATCCACCCACCTGATCCACCACCTCCTGAGCTTTAAAGTACTTTTGATACTGACTATTATTCTTGGTAGTACGTGTATTTTCTAGTTTCTGCCTGAGGGTGGTTTTCTCCCACCCTCTCTCTGTATGGTGACAATTCATTGCTCCTTCATCACGGTGGATCCTTCCTCACTTCAGGTACATGCAGAGTCCCCTCCTCCCAACATCCTGCTTCTTTTTCTCTCATTGAAAACCATCAACACATCCTGCTATTTTTTCATCTTCTTCCAGAAGTGAGGAGGGGGTGAAAAACGGTACAGGGGGGCTTATTACAGTACAGTAATTTTGTTTCCTTCCTTCCCTGGAAAATGAAGTGCAAACAGAGCGGGAGCTGCAGCAACAGTGGTGTAGGGAAGGGAAAGGGAGTGTTGCCTTCCCAGATGCTGCAGTGATATCAGGAGGTACTTTGGTAAATGTATGTAATAAACAGTTGCCACAGCAGCCAAAAGAATACACTTCTATGAAACAAAAACAAAGAGATAGCAGTGAGCACTGAGACTGCCTGTGGCAATGGGCACTGTTGTACAGTTAATAACACCTCTGCTATGAATAAAATTAGCAGGCTAGTCTCCAAGCAGTAAAATCAAAGCACAATTAAAGAAATAAACCCTTTCAGAATTAGAGACAAGTGCTTACTTGGGCTATAATACTGGTGACTTAAATTTTCCTCAAGAAATAAACCCCCCGCTTTTAGAATGCCTAACATTTTTAACGTCTTTTTTCCTCCCTGAAAATCTGCTGAAAATTCCTAAAATCGTCCTTTTCAATTAACCAATTAATTAATTTATTAAAACGATCATCATCTCAATTCTTTCATCTAGATGGTGCAAATAAGTGTCATTATTAAAATGCTGGAATATGCTCATGGTTCTTACTAGTTATAATCTAGACCAAACCTAGAAAATTTTCAGCATTTAATTTGAGGCCCAAGAGGTCTGAATTACTCTAAATAAATTAAAAATATATATTTACATTTTAAAAGACTTGTTCATTTTGCTTCAAATAGACTCAATAGTTAGTGAAAAATCTTGTCCTACCATGACCTAGCACTTGAATTTGGGTCTATGCTACATCCAGTACTTTTGGTCACTCTACAATATAAACGGGAATATATGTATTACATATGTTGGAATATCAGTATCATTAGAGGAGAGAAGCATGATTTTTGAGTAGGTATCTTTCATTAGACTTAATTATTCATAATGGAAACTGAGGTTGAAGTGACTGGGCCACTGGTCACTCAGAAAGGCTTTGGCAGAGAGAGACACATCAGACAAATCACTTCTACCACTTAGTTTCCATTGCAGTGAGAGAATTCTGCTGAAAATATTGAATCAGACTTTCTTCCAGTTCTTTCAGTTTTCTGATTGAGACCATCTTTCATTAAGAATTTTTTTTTTTTAAAGTACTTTTAGGCAAACAGTAAGGGAAGGAGGATATTAAGACATTTTTCTAACTCATGCTGCAATTCTTTCAGAGTGGTTATAACCTGCTCTATTAGGTGCTTTTTATTGAAGCCAGTTACCATTTTCATGTACACTTTGGAATCAATATGTTTGTGGTATACCTGACTGGAGGAACATATAGGAAAACTGATCCCAACGAAGTGCCAAAGGAGCAATAATGTATGACAGGGCTTGATATTGTTTCTTATGCTTATTGAGACAACTGGAATTCGGCATGCTACAGCAGTTTTCAACTGTCAGTCTCCTGCACTTTTAGCAAGGTGTTTCTAGAGGTTCATTTATCACCCAAAGTGAGATGCAGTTCAGCTCTGGGACTTGCTGCCTCTTTCTTTCTTGTAACAAACCTGCAGCACACCAGGTCAATGTGCCCAAAGTCTCTACGAGGCAAATCCTTTTCTCTTGTGATAAATTTTATCTGCCCTCCTATCGTGGGAGCCATTAAAAATTATTGGCTGAAGCTGCGAAGCTGTGGTGTGTTTAAAAATAGTAAGTTTGGGCCACAGTATTAATAACAAATTAAGATCAACATAAGTATCAATTAGTTGATTTTGTTATTCACGTCTAAATAATATTGCTAAAAATTATTAAAAGTATCCCAGCGCTTTAGCAGACTGGTATTATTAAAAGAGTACTTTGATGCTTTTATTCTCCAAAGCCCTGTCCTCAGAGCCTTCCTGAGACAGAAACCATCATGAAGAGAACTGCTTCTTAATGCACAAAATAGTTATTTATATTATACTATCTACAGCAATTTATTCACTGCAAACACCATTACACAGTGTATGATCACAGCATGTTGAGTATTCACAATGAGATTTTAAAAATGGCAATTTTGTTAAGTATTCTCCGCTTTGTTCAGCTGAAGAAAATTACATAAAACCCTTCACAGAAGGCTTGCCTTGCTCAGAGTAGGAAACAATCATTCGCCTCCTATTACACATCTATGGGCTCAATTCCCTTTTGCCACATCTTTTGTTTCTTTTTCTTTTAAAGGAATACCAGTAACAGAAGTTCCAGCTCTTTTAAAGCACCAGAAATCGACTGTATAGTTTAAAAAGGATAAAATATTTTTCAGGCTGATTGGCCTCTATGGGAAATTATATCAAGCATGATTTGTAGCCCTATTTTAGTAAAAGAGAAAACCACAAGTAACTAGGAATGAAAAACACTACAGAAGAATGAATAGGCTGTCCTGGGACCTTCTAACGCGACCTCCAACCTTGCAAGTTGCCAAGTGATATTATTTCCATGTTACTCCTAATCTGCTTTTCCTTGAGTTTTTCTTTTCCTTTCCCAGGATTGTAATTTATTTTTCAAAATATAACTACTTATTAATTTCACAACATTTCCCTTTGCTGACAACAGTTGTAATTTACCATTATCTCTTCTCTAAGTTAATCAGAAACCATGACATGCAACAGTGGGGTGGCACCACCAGGCACTGTATTTTTAAATTTTAAATCTAATTTAAAAGGCTGAGGTGACTAAGTGCAGACAGATAACACAAAAACCCCACAGCAGCTGGAAGATTTAAGAGGTGTAGTAGGGAAGAAAGCATTCTTTAAAACAGCACTGACTTTTTAGTTTCTGTGGAAACCTTAGAGGCAATGCAGGAGAGAGAGAGTAGACAGGACTAAAGCAGAGCAGCTCAAACATACTAGAAAGACTTCTCATGAATGGGTGGAACACACTGAAAGCTTTGGATTTGAAATGCATTTGATATGTTGATTTGATCACTTATAAAAAATGATGGCAAATTCTCGTTTTTTATCAGAAATGATGAAAAATGACAAAAAAGTCACACACAATGTATTAGTGATGAATGGATCAACTGAACTTCAACTAACACGTCCTTCAGTTTGAGATAATCGACTGCTGATTTCATGTCAGAAATTTTTTAAAGTCTTATCCAAAAAAGATCTTTATGCTATCTTTTAAAAATATTGGTGTAAAAATATTCTGCAGTAGCCAGACATTTCCGTAACAGAGAATGATTTATACAGGATTATTCCTAATATATGTACACCCACATTTTCTGATTATTATGAATGCTACAAGCAAGGCACTAGTATTGTTCAATGTCTGCATATTCTCTGTTCCTCAGAAAGCTGATCTTCTAGCTGGTCCACTAGCCATGGAATCTTTCCCCAACTTGCAAACGATTTATCCGATGGCCTCTAAAGAAGTTTGATTTGTTCAAGACTGTAATCTTTAAGAGTTCTGTCCATAGGCAGTTGTCTAAGTGAGAGCCTAGAAATTTTGAAACCTGATGTGACAAAATAATTTTACAACTTTTTATTCTGAAGGGGCCTGATTCTGAGATTTCCTTTTGTGATACTTTAGAGACTTGTAAAATTGTTCCAAAACATTAATAAGGGGAAGCAATGAGAAGCAAATTTAAACAAGTGAGTATTTACAGTTTATCTCAAACATACAATAAGCTGTGTAACCAACAAGTCTGCTTGTGTCCATTCTGTAAACGGAGGAACAGGCTTAGATACAGACCCCCCTCAGTTCACTGGGAGAATCACACATGCTTACACGTGAAATGCTTGCTTACACAAGGAAACAACTCTTTATTATGGCACAGATTAACTAACATGATGTTAAACACATTATAAAACAAGTCATTTCCTCCTGAGTAAACAAGCCTATAAAGCCAACAGGCACAGAAAAAGGAAATTTGATTCTGAAGTCCATATACTTCAAAAGCAGATTCCTTTTATTTAGTCAATTTAGTTAAGAGGCTGTCTTATTTCTCCAGATCTCTGGTAAACAGAAAACACACTTGGAAATTGCTGGCAAATGGACATGTTTTCACAACCTTTTCCCTTCATTTGAAATTATTCTCTTACTTCAAATATGGAGACCAGCCATAGATCCAAGGTGAAAGAAACCTTAAAATGTCCCAACCCTTGGTTGAGACTGATTGTCCCCACTGCAGCCCATGCTCTGACTATTCCGAAGAAACCACCATTTACAGGCAATTTTCTTAGCAATGTCTGAAGTATGAACACTTTACACCACTTGACTGACAAGTTAAAACAAATGGGGACATGGCAGATGCAGACTGGGACCCAGGAATATGGCTTCTTCT
The DNA here is from genome assembly GCA_013400735.1 of Pomatostomus ruficeps. Classification (NCBI taxonomy): domain Eukaryota; kingdom Metazoa; phylum Chordata; class Aves; order Passeriformes; family Timaliidae; genus Pomatostomus; species Pomatostomus ruficeps. The sequence continues at coordinate 125,987 of VYZT01010487.1, forward strand.
GAGTCAACAGAGTATTGTTAAGACTTCTTAATGTCTCTGGGGTGAGGGGCCTTATCTGGATATATGGATATAGGGTAAACAGAAAATAAAATATAAAGGAATTTCTTGTTTTTCTATCAGCATCATTTTCTCCTAGGATCTTTTCGGAGAGTCTTTAGGGCCAAGACTAGGAAGGGGCTTATGTAGGAACAAGTCTTCTGCTCTGAAGTGGATGGAATCCTTTCAAAATCAGACCTGGAGTTACCAAGTGAACTTGCTGCAACAGTCCCAAAACAGGTTATGCACATAACAGACTCCACTGTAAGATCAGGATTGTTCTAATGTCTTTTTCAGTAAAGGGGAGATCATCTGGGACAACTGAGGCCACATTCTTCTCAGTACACACACCTCCATGGTGCTCCATGGTGCAGAACTTCTGATCAGAAAACCATTCCCTATAAATGGCTTTGTTTCATCCCTGCCTGTATTTAAAAGCAGGATTGAAAGATGGAAAGTGGTCCTGGGAGGAACGATGGCAAACTTGGTTTAAGAAAAGGATGCCTGTTTGTCATATAAAGGTCACAATGAAAGGGTATGGCTGGAAGGAGAAGTCCTCTGTTCTAGGGTGGGAAGGCAAACAGCCATTGTGCAGCTCCCTGCTGGTGACAGCAGTCTTCACCTTAGCGCTGCAGTTGAGGAACTCAGAGCTCTGTAAAATTCCTCTCAAGTTTCAGGTGACACTTTGACTGCTTTCACGGCCTCACACATCATCTACGTGAGAAATGACACCTTATTTAATGAAGAATCAACATTTCTAATTAGTAAGAGAGAACCGGCGTTCTAATATGTAAGTCATAATCAATGTCTCTGTCACAGAAGAATTAAACATCACATATACAGGACAGGTTTTTTTATAACCACTGGGTATGTTCCCTACATCCAGATAAAATACCAACAACAGTTGAAATTGCCACTATAATTTCCTTGGCAACAACAACTTGGAATCCTTACTTACACAGATGTTTTTTGCATGATAAAAATTACATTTGTGTTGTTTTCTTTCCCATTTTTAGTTCCAGCTCATCTCCTTGGCTCAGCTGCCAGTGATACCTTCTCTCATCATTGTTTATTTACTTGTAATATTACTGGTTGTCTGCACGAAGTGAAAAACAGCTGGTCTTTGAGTCAGAGCTACCACCACAAGGAGAACCCCAGAACACTCACTACGCTAGTCATGCAGAAATTCACCATGCAAGAATAACATGTGGCTTAACCTATGAACACTGGAGTTATATTACTTATCTTTATCATGCGCTACTGCTTATCTTTATTATCCTAATCACGCTTGCTTAAATCTTGTGTATTCAAGGCAAACAGCTGGAGCAAATGGCTATGAGCTACAGAAGTGTTCATCCTGTGGTCTCTGGTTCAGCCCTAGCCTAGGTGGATCCTGACCAAGTTGTTTGTACTTGGAGACTCTTTGGTGGTCTGCATCTAATGAATAGGTTTTGCACAAATCCATCTCTCAGTGGACAAACATCCACAAGTCATAAGAATATCACTGCTGACTACAGCCTTGCTGGCAATGGATGGAGGGGGAAATACTCTGGCTGCATGTGCCAGGTCTTGGTTGAGACCCTGAGAATGCCAGGGGAACACATGCCAGACAGCTGCCTGTCTTTACTGGTTATTCACCCATTAATTAGGGATGTATCTGTACTAATTGTTGTAACGATCGGTCGGCTACTCTTCATGAACAGCACACTTGGCCTAAGAGCTCTAACAGAAAAATGCCCTGCTCTCTATTTTCTAACACAAAGGGAAGACGTGGTGGAGAACATTCAAGCCATATTACTGTTTAAATAACCTAGATATGATCAAAGTCAGAAATGGTTCACCTGTACTGCTTGTGATAATTTAGTAGAAACCCAGCTGCCTGAGAAAGACTTAAAATTTACCCCTTTACGTATTAAGAGGAAAAAGTGTTCCTCTGTCATATCAGACTGAATCACAACAATGTGCATATGTATTCTTGTCACAGTTTCTGCACTTTTACTGTATTTGATGCCTTCAAAATAATCTCTTTTAAAATTAATGTACTTGCCAATTGTACAATCTGGAAGGGAGAGCAGCTGTTTCTTCACAACTGTATGCATAGCCTTTTGAAGAAAATTTTGTTTATTAATAGTAATCTGTTTTTCATAGCTTTGCAATTTCTTAGATAATAGGGTAAAACACAATCTTCCTTTCATGTTCTCTGCATACTGAAGAGACAGATGCAATTGCAAGAGACTGCTTATGCTGAGGGCAAAATTTAGTACTGTTTAATGTGACTTAATGACTAAAAAATGTGTATCATTTATAGATGACATCTTGTACTCTGCTGTTATTATTATGGTCAATGAGTATTCTTCCCTGCTGGTTACTAAAAGGATTTGGAATTAAATCTGTTTTTATTTTACTTGTTCAAGTAGACACACTGCAAGCAATCGAGCTACCCACATAAGTAACACAAATGGGATTTAGCCTTTATTCCCAATCTTTTTCTAAACAGAAGCTCACATGTAACAATATCTATATATTAACTTGAAACACAGAACTAGGAGAAAGGGAAAAAACTCAGGACTGAAGAAAGGCTATTTTACAGCTACACAGACATGTAAACACCTCCAGGAACTTTGCTTAATAAGGCCAGCTACTTTCAGCTATTACTCCGCTGCCCCTGACAACCTTTGCATGAAAGCATTTCTTTCTCCCCCAGGCAACACTATCAAGTTAGTGCAGTTACCTCGAAATACATAAATGCTGTATTTAAAATTAAATGTATAGCATATGGAGGACTGGAGCTGTGCTCTGGAAAGCGACCCCCTCACCCACCCAAAGGCACTCGGGCACACGAACAAGCATCCCTGCGAAACGCGGTAAATGCGACTGGGAAAATGTCAGAATACAGAAATTTCCTGTAGGTTTTAACTCATATCAAGACACACTCTTGTGTAAAAGATACCACAGGGCCCACAACTGATCTTGAATAACCTCGAAACATGATGTGCACAATGAAGAAATCAACTCAGCAGTGTTTAATACATGAGCACTCTTCCCCTTATGGAATACATTGCTCGGCTTCTCCTAATGATACTGAATTGATTTACATGTTAATTTACCAAACTAGGTGTATCCAACCCCAAAACAGAGAAGCTGTGAGTGATACATAACTTCCCTGGGAAATGAAGGCTCAGTAGTGTGTACTCAAGTGTTTCAGTGATACCAGGGGTAAAACTCTCACCGACTCCAATACAATGCACAAAAGAGAGCATTTACAAACCACTTATAAGGACATAAAATGTGCATGATGTTGTGCCTGCAATTTTAAAATCACCTATTTTTAGTGAGTCTTGTGGAAAAAAAAAAGTCTTCTGTGTATAATTGTACATTCAAATTTATGTTGACCTACTTTAAATTGTTTTCAGTTTATCATGTTAGGAAAAAATATTCTAAAACTGTAACCTCAGATGATCCAAAAAACCCCATCCCAAACTTTCAAAATCAAAAAGCAGTATATGGTGGTTTGGTCCCTGAAACCACCAAGCTTTGCTAAAGGTTTTTTTGTTACAGCAGTATTTCAGAATCACATGAAAATATGGACCAAACATGTTGGTTGGCTTCCATTCCCATCACTTTAGAGGGAGTCTGTGTTTGTGCAGAATGATTTAAATACAATTCCCTGACATTCAGAACTAAAACGTCTGCTCCTGTGTGAAATAAGAGAACTCAGTACCTTAGAAGTCTATTAACTTGTTTGACAAATCTCGATGTATTACATTTTTGGTGTACATTTCTTTGAAAACTAATACTCCCTGTTTAAGGAATATTTCTACTTTCATTTGCATTTTTACACTTATTATAAAGTAATTTTATCACTGATAGGGATTATTGTTGGGTTCAGGACTCAAATCTTACTACAATATAAAAAAAATGAACACTTTTACATTAATACTTTCTCTGCAGAGCAAAAAAAGGTCAGACAGAGTAGCACTAGACAGGAGAAAATGAATTAGTAAACTGAAGGAAAGATAATCAGTCTGGTTTCAAGGTTAACTTTCTGTTCTTTATTGCAGTGAGGGTTTTTTTTCCTTTTTTTGAACTTCTAAGAGCATGCCAATTCCATGTTCCAGCTTGCCTGTCCTACTGCAGCAGAAACTACACAAATAGACAAAAAGTCTAAGAATCACACCACCTTACAGAAACCCACCCCTGTCCCTCAGTCACTCCCTCTGAAAAAATCTAGAAATACCCTTTCTGTTGGAAATCAGGAAACTGGGGTCCTGACAGACTGACAGGTAAAGTATATTCATCTTCCCCAAAACCACGATTGTGTGAGTAAGAGGTGCTCCCAAACGTGAGCAGTCAGCTGCCTCCCCGGATGTGACTGTAAATACTGTGTCTAAATACAGAATCATAATATTTACAAATAGAAATTACACACAGCATGTCCTTCAAAATCTCTCTGCCATTGTCTAGAGGTTTTTGTGGTAAACAAACTAGCATAAACAGTGGGTAGTAAAAGTGGTTTAAAAATAAGTTTATTTTTTTTGCAAATGAAGCAGTATTAGCAACAGCCACTGCTCTTGTGTTGAGACTGCTGTCTTATTTCATTCCTTACTTTGACTTCATAAACCAAATAAACACATTTTGCTTCACATATTGAGGAAAATCTGCAAATATCAAATTTTTTTTCCACTTCACAAGCTTTGGAGAGCTTATCTAAAATGTCCCTACACCTTACTGTATGAATAACTTCATGTCTGAACTTTCGTATATTTAAAAAAAAAAAAATGACAGGAGAGATTTAATGTGACAAGTGCCTTAAATACAATTTAAATTTATGTTTTTCAACTTACACAAATTAGGATTCCCCAACAATGTTACTTAGAAGTTTTGCATTGACCTATCTCAAAAAAACCATGTCCTTTCTTTCATCCCTCTTCATCTCTGTTTTCCTACAATAGCCTCAAGTATTTTTCATTTGTCAGCTATAAAACATTATAGTTATTCATTACATATGGCCTTGGCAGGCTTGTTATAGCTACCTAGAGTACATTTCAATACCAGAATACATTTCTCAGTTTAATACACTACTAATGAATCAAATAAAACCCAAGTGGTTTGGGGCTTCAGCTGACACTAACTTATTACCCCTGTAATCACATCGTGAGCAGAAGTGGCTCTGTACCTTTTACTCCATGTTTGGGAAGGTGCAGTGAAACTCACCACAATATTCTTGCTCCGTGGTTTATAATTACTCCCAAATCTCAGAAAATGTATTTACATGTACCTTGGAAATTATTTCTTCAGGGGAGGTCGTGTTATGCTAGCCACCACAGATGCCCCAAAATCAACATCCAAAGAATGCATATTCAAATATACATCCACAATTATTTTTCTGGCATTTTAAACACAGTACTTCGCTTCATTAAAATACTTCCCACCAGTCCTCCTCACCAGAGATGGACCCAGAACCAGAAACTCCTGACTGAGGAGTGGGGGGCAGCAGCCGTTCCCTTGCCAAATGTATTTTCAAATCCTTTAACAACCCACACTTAAGACATTCTTCATTCATTCAATAACATTTCTTATACAGACACATGGAAAGAAAAAGAGAATGGTTCAGAAAAACATCTCGTCTTTTGCTGTGGGCTTCCCACACAGGGAAGAAGACCTGGACTTGAGGGGTGAAGGAACTGTTTCATGAAGTTATTTCTCTGCAGTCACACGTAGCACAGCTGTCAGTCACTGCTCTACAATATTTAAAACTTAATAACACGTTGCTGTAAATACTTTCTACGGCGTGACGCCAACGGAAACACTCACAGTACTATAAAGGGGAGTCATTAATTATCTCCAGGTCTTACCAAATGCTAGGACCTAGTACTAAAAATACATATGGAGGTGAACAACAGCATTTTGTGCACATGAAGCTACTTAAGGACATAAGATGCTCACCACCCACGCTTCCAAGAAGCAGCTTACTGTTTTTGACAGCAAAGTGAAGAGTTATATTCTAGGAATTGAAATAAATTTCTTTTATAGCATTATTTCTCAGCCAGTACGCTCCCAGAAGGCACTAATAAGGAAGGCCTATTTAGCTCTCAATTACCCAAGGATGTGTATTTCAGAACAAGCCTTAAGAGTTTAGCTTTGGATTTTCAGGGGGTATTTTTGCTTTTTGCAGTTACAGAGCATGCAATAAGTACCCACAGCAGGCACAGAATGCAGGACTTGTTATCAGCTCAGAGAAAACATTATAATCAGGTTTTCATCTGTTCAGCAGAAGTTCAAAACCAGGATGTCTTGTGTTGAACATCTGTACCTGCCGTACCACACGACAGTGGGAAACAGGTTTTAGAGCTTGAGGTGAAGAGACCCAACCTCCTCACACAACACCTTAGTGTGCTGGTGGCTGTCTGTCGTAATTGACTCTTTTTAACCACAGAAGTAGGTTCAGCCTCCCTGCAATACATCCTGCAGGGAGAGGAAAATGAGAAAACTGACTGTGGTACCTCTAATGAGTAGAATACTTCAGCACATACTCAGATTCACTGTTTATAAGGAATATATTTACTTTAAGATAGGCAAGCAAAATCTCTGTCAATGGGTAGAATAAACACTGTTTAGAGTGGAACCATTTGTAACATACTTTAATTGGCAATTTTCCCTTGATGACTAATATAACATCTTTCATATGAGGATTCTGCTGCTGTATTAAGAGATACGAAACCAACGCACAAAACACATTCTCTTACTAACAGATCTTAGAATAATAGAGCCATTATCACAGGAATCACACTTGTTTGCTGTATCCAGATGAATGCAACCAGAGCAAGAAAGCAAGGTAAACCACCACTAAAAAACCCCAGCATATCTGCCTCAGAACAGATGGCAATACAGAATTATATTTAATTGAATCCTTTATATTTTAAAAAGGCTTTTATATGCTCTGTTCTTCTTCCTTAAATTGGGCACTACCTGTGCCTCGAGGGTCTGTACTGGGACCAGTACTATTTGATATCTTCACTGATGACACAGACAATGAAACTGGGCGCACCCTCAGCAGGTCTGGGGATGGCACCAAGCTGACGGGTGCAGCTGATATGTTTGAGGGAAGGGATGCCATCCAGAGGGACCTTGACAGGTTCTGAAAGAGGGTAAGTATAGAGTGGATATAAGGAAGAATGCTTTTTAAGAGGGTGCTGAGACCCTGGAATAGGTTGTCCAGAGAAGCTGCCAATGACCTGTCTCTGAAGTGTTCAAGGTCAGGTTGGATGGGGCACTGAGTAGCCTCATCTGATGAAAGATGGCACTGCCCATGCACTGGTTTGAACTAGATGATCTTTAAAGGTCCCTTTCAACCCAAACTATTCTGTGGTTCTATGAGTCTATCATGTTGTATCATATTAAAAAATACACTGGACAATCATAATACATCATACTCTGTGAGGACACACACATTTCTGTGATTTCATTTTCACTAGAATAAACACCTACTTTTATGTTCCCCAGTGTGTTCTTATCAGAAAATATACTCTTTCAAGGGTTTGTCAGCACCAACTAGAGGTGCTTGTAGCAGAATGAAGCAACGTCTCCCTCTTCTAACACATGCATACATTAAAAAACTCTCATAAATTAAAGTAATGGGACAAACACTGTCATGATACAATTCAGAGCTGTACGGGCTTACTTAGGATCAAACTTGGCTGAGGAAGATCATTAGGAAAACAAAAGGCTACAGAAATGATTTTTATAGATCATGGAAGTGGGTTGCAGAATCTCACAATGGAGTACAAATGTAAATAGCTGAATAAAGATAATTACGCAAAACTCTGCCCCAAGATCAGCAACATCAGAATGTGATCCAATGTAAAGAAACATACGCTACCAGAGAAAAAAAAGAATAAAATAAAAATTCTCCCAGGTTCAACACAAAAGACGTTTTCCCCTTAGAGAAAACTGCATAAGAAGCTTCCTCTCTTCAGAGGAGGCAACAGAATGGAAGGGAATGAAAAGAGGCAGGTAAAAGCTCTGCATTTCCAAACATTATTCAAGGTTAGAAAATGAAAATGTTTCATTACAAGGAAGAAGACAAATCTGATCAAAGTCAGTCAACTCGCTTATTTATATCTCAGCAAACACCTTGGGTCTGCATTTTGTCAATCTGTAGAAAGCAAAGGATTTTTCTGACCTCATAAATTGGCAAGAAATGGCTTGTGTACTGATCTATTCAGCTCAGCAGATACTTGGCACCATTTATCCTGGCTCTCACAGAACCGAATACACTTACCATAAGGGTGATTGCTGTGGAGTTCCTAAAAGTCAGGAGGGAAAAGCCTCATTTAAGGCACTGGTGTGTCACAGCGGTGTCACGCTCACCCTGGTGTAATTGCCTGACACAGCTGAAGCTAGTTACACTGAACACTACGAGGGCCACAGCTCTGGACACAGCAGCGCTGGGGTATAGTAAGAGAGGACTTTTAAAACACTGTCAGCAATGTCATGCTAAAAAGCTACGGGGAGATGACACCTTGTTTACTGCCTGGAAGCTTCACTCAGCTTCTCAGTCATTTGGTGTGCACATGTCACCACCAAAAAGCTGCAATATAGTGATGTATTGGCATAGAAACATCTAAAGACAACAACCTGTCTAAACATACAGGAGGGACTGAATTTGATCTGTTAGTATATATTCACATTTACCATCCTCAGGAATAACTTCCTATATGAATAGGAAATAAAGAGTTTATTCATTAGGCTAAATGAGATTTTATAGTATCATATTCATTCACTCAGCTAAGTATGAATACTGGCAAGGTCTACATATGGATTATATACTTGGACTAGACTGCAGACAGCATTTACTATTTTTAAAGTAACATTAACTTCTTTAAAAGTATGTATCTTGATGAAATCTCTTCTAGAACTTTCATTCTGAAGTTTAAAACTATGAAGTCTCTGTCCCGTATTGGGACACACACACACTAATCCTGAAGCAAACACGTCAGACCTGTGGCTATGGACACAGGTACAAGTGTCCATATCAGTACAACTATTCTGTATCTTCCATATGCATTACCTGTTCAGAACACATCTGACCTCAGACTTCTTTCCAAATTACCTTGGTTTTCTGTATCCTGATGTTTTTCTTGAAATAAATATTTAAAGAAAAGCATGGCCAATTGGCTCCACTACATTACAGCAATCTCTGGGGTGAGCAGGACTGGCCACTGAGCACGTGCTGTGACAGCTACCCTTTTAAGCAAAAATAAAAGGCTGTCAGAGAAGATGCACCTGTTTTTTATTTAAGATGTCAAATTACCTCTTCAATGGTTTCTGCTCGCTGACAAGCAAATGCATGACCTAGGAATCAGCAGCTAGAATTACCTATTTGCTGAAAGTGTGTATTTGCTGACTTAATGTGTTTATCATTTATCACATACACAGAGGAGTTGACAAATACAATCTTCTTGTCCTTAGTAATTTTGTGGAGCAAGAAATAACTCAGTTCATTCTTCTTCCTTACTTTGCTTATTACTAACTATGGTACTGTGCCAAAAAACAGCTCGCAGACATTTCCCTTCTCTAACATACAAAGTCAAAGTAAATTTCCAGCTGGCAAATGAAATGCAACGTTGATTAGGAATGCAATATATTTGAAACATTTGACCTTTAAAGCACAAAAATCCTGCATCTGAAATATAGCTTGTCACATATCCACAAAGCCATATCAAATCAGGAAACACAGTTGTTAAAGCTGATTAATGATGACTTTGCAGTTTCATGATTTTTGTATATATATGTGATAGTCCTAACTTTGTGAAAGGAATACTGCCAAGTTCTTGATTTACAAATATGTTCTACTTTGAAACTGTTATCCTCTTATGGAATTATGTCATATATATACCAATTATGTTTAACTAAGGCCTGGGATTTTACCTTCAAACTGATGAAGTGCATCAAAGAAAACAACCGAGAGCTTGACATTGAAATACAATCTAAATCTCTCCAGTTTCATGCTATTAATAATTGCCACGTCACAAGTCATTAAACTCTGAATTTCCTTCATATTACTCAGAAACTCATCCCTTGAAATGTAGTTCTAGAAAGACCTTAAAATTCTTTTCCCGTGCTGAAACAAACTGATTTGGTGCTCAGATATTCTCTGTTGGGTGTCTAACAATCAGAAGCACAAAAATCTCGGAACACTGGATATGAGAAACCTTTAGTTATGTGCTATTCTATGACTTAAATTCAGCTCATTTCCTCATTCTGCAGAAGTGTGGACTCAAATCCTACCCATATGGAGGAAAGCTTATTCAGACCTTATGCTTCAGAGGCTACTGCAGCAGTGAGCTCTACCCAGGACTTTCTGCATGGTTGTTGGGGGAAAAATAAAGGTGTGAAAAAGAGGAAAGACTACAGATAGGCACAAGTTCTTCAGTTCTTCCCCTTGTGTTACAGGATACATATTAAATTATGGCTATGATGGTAAAAAATAAAGCAGACTAATTCTTCTTACAGGCCTATTATGCCAACAATAAGCTGAATATTATTCTCACTGAACACAGGTAAGTTGGCAGTAGAGGCTCCCAGTAAACTGTATGATATTTGGAACATATTCTGGGATTCAGACTCTCCTCTTAGAGAAGAAAAACATTTACTTTTTGTCCCAATCCTGCTTTAACAAGACTGGAAAGAACTTTATACTGATTCTAATAAAAAATAAGCTCCTTCCAAATCTAGTTTTGTATTTTGTTAAGCAGAGTACACAAAAACACTTGCCAGTAGAGGGGGTATAGCTCAACCATTTCTCTTGCTAGAAGGGGCTGTCACAATACAAAGAAGAGGACAACATGAAGAAGAAGATGTGAACAGGAAAGCTGTGCAAATTTACACACCTCTAGAAAGAGGAGCTTCAAGGAGAGAAGGGCTTCTGGAATGCACCAGGAAAAAGCAGTAGGAAAACCAATATTCATCTCAAGCTTTTAGCAGTTTAATATAAGCCAACCAAAAGACAGAAAAAATCACGAGTACCTTCAACTGATTTCAGACTGAAACTTCTTCTGCTAAGTATTTCAGCCGAACAGTGTAAGTACCCTACTTAGTTTGAATACAGAAATTCTGTGTGTCCAAAAATTCCAGGAATAGACCCAAGCATCATGTAATTCAATGAGTTTCAGCATTACAGCAAAATAAGATGTATTCTCCTTGCGAAATCATGGGCAAAAACCTTAATACCATTATGCGAGTCCAATCTAGTTGAACTGGAACAGCTGTACGACTTTGCTATGTCCCCACTGGTAACAGTGAGTCCTGGTGAGGAAAATTCCCTCCCAAAAAAGGGAACACACCTCAAGGTCAAACAGGAGATGTGTTTTCATGTTGCAGAATTCCTGGCTGCCATCAAACTAACTGCAACTAGCAAAAGGAAATTTTTCAGATTTCCAAAAATACGCCTGAAGAATGTTGACAAATATATGAGCTGTCACTGACAAGCAAGTTCAGGCTCAAACTACCAAACCAATTTCTTATTTAAGAGGCCTGGGGTTTTGAGTAACTATATTAGACATTTTTATGTGAAGACCTCACAAATACCTTTGAGGCCAAGGTGTGGTTGCCCAGCACTTCCCAAATTAGACTCTTAGGTCATGATTCAAGAAACCTCTTTAATAAGTGCTTAATTACTAACCCAAATGCATATGTGTTATTCTGAGCTTCAAAGTCAGGCTCCGGAAGTGGCGGCACCCAGTGCAGGAAACACTTTTTGAGTCTGCTCCAGCCCAGTACGTGAAGCAGGCCCGGCAGAGCCTTGCCAGAAGGATCCTGCTCAGGTATGAATTCTGCTGAAGCTTTGTAACACTTCAGAGAAATACCCATCTCTTCTCTGACCTCAACTGTACAGTAGTTTAAAATAAAAAAACAGCCTTCTGTGGAGTCCTAGAAAGTTAAAGGGCTTTGTTACAGACCAGAGCAATTCATGTTTAAAAAGCCAAATACCCTTTTGCTACATGTCAAACTATTCCTGTATTTTAAAAGTGAAATTAATTTCAATCTTACAGTCCATGGCTTCAAATGGATTTAAAGGGGTGTAATTCAGGACAGCATTAGCTCTATTGTCACCAATCAGTCTGAATAACTAAAACCAGTATTACACGGGCAACCATGCACATCTGCTCTATTCATGTAAATGTGGGGGGGTTTATAGACATAAATTTTCTGTAATATATGTATTTATAAGTTAAAGAAGCAAAGTGAGCCTGTGCTACACAGTTCACCTTTTCTCTGTTAATGATATTCAAGGCAGCCCCAAGGGGTTGGTTCTTTGTACAGGCCACACATGCATGTGCAGATTGTCAACATGATCCAAATGTACTTAGAAATCATTTTGCCCCTAGAAGAGGGTCTTTGCCCAGAATACACTGCACAGTGACTAAGGCCTATAAGTCTATTTTATCCTCAGATAAACCAGAGGAAGAAAAAAGAGAAAGAAAGAAACAGGAGAAAATACTGCAGTAAGAAGAGAATTATTTTCTCGTACTAGGCTAAACAGGCCCAAGTCCCGCCTAAGAGTCTCTCTTAATCTCTCCAGTTGCTCCATTTTTCCCTTAATCTTTTGTAATTGCAATATTCTCAGATAGTCCTTTCCCCTAGTAAATTGCACCTTGCAGCTCACATGCAACCCAGAAGAGGAGGAGGGAAGACAAAGGCAGGAGGCCCCACTTCACCTAAAAAAAAGTCACACAATATTCTGGACTTAAAATGTGTATTCATATTAAATTCTTTTCAAGTGCCAGGAGGCTAATTATATAATTAATGGAAAATCTGACATTAAATGAGTTAATTTTGTTCTCCGTGTGGGTAACATCTAAATTTGAAATTTCCTCTCAAATTGTTAATTAATTTTTCTAATACAGATCATAATTGTCCTAAGTGAGGGAAACTGAAGGGAAACATTTTTTGATCCCAGGAGCTCCACTGCCTAACAAACTTATAGGGTCAACACTGAATGGAGGAACGCCTATTTCCTTTGTAATTAAAGCAATAGGGAGACCCATGCTGCAAAAGCTTTCCATGACAGTTTCTGGAAAAAGCTGGGGATAATGTTGTGGCTTTAGGGTCCCTGGCTGTATTCATACCAGTCTGTATTGAAATCTGAGAGAGCTGGGTTCAGTTTCCAACTGTCAGAGGCTCCTGGGTCATCAAACAGGGCAGAAGAGTCAATTAATTTCATTATATCTCATTTCCAGTTGTAACATGAAGATATAAAGCTCCTTTATGATGGGGGGAGGAGAGGGAGAATGATCACTTACGAAAATATTTAAGAATGAGCAACTAAAATCCTTCCCTATGAACAAATTAAAAAAAAAAAGGGGGAAAAAGCTTTTAATTAATTAAGAGAAAAAAGACATCAGTATATATATATTTCCAGAAAAATAACCTGGTTTACTGGAAAAAATATTTTGAGTTAAAATAAAAAAAATTTCACCTAGTTCTGCTCACTTAGAATTACTCACAAGTACAAGGATTTGAAAGAAATAAATCTGTAATTATGCTGAGACACTGTTTCACACACAGGCTGCAGTTTCCTGAATAACTTCACCTGATTTACCGCTACTGAGAGCAGCAGTCCTGCCCTCCCTGTTGTCCATGATTGTGTGCTCCAGCTCTCTTGTTTGTGCTGGCATCAGTGCTCGGGCAGCTGCGCAGCTGGACTGAAAATTAATCTGACTGCAGAAAAAAAAGGTTGGTTTTTTTTTTAGCTAAAGCAGCTCCCTGAACCGACAAGCCGTGTGCTGGTACAGAGAGAGGCAGCAATGAATGGCTGATGGATAAAGGAGAGTGAGGGACAAACCCTTTCAGTGACCCCAGGGACTTAAATAGGCTTAAATCCATCATGAAACCACTTCCTCAGCCTTATCCCCAGTGGCCAGAGGATCCTTTTCTATCTTTGGTGGGGAAGAGCATCTTTGCACAGATAGAAGGCTAAGGAGTTACTTCCCGCAGATATTGCCTGTACACACACAGGAAATACAAAGACATTCAAGACAATTTGTTCTGGAATAAAACAAAGGTAAATGACATTTACCATGGGACAGACTCTGGCCATGGCCAGTCATCACCAGAGCATGGCATGTGCTTGGCTTATGTCCCTTTTGTAACATGCCTTTATATTTAGCAGAAAATACACGGTAACTCAATATAGTAAGTCCTCAAATAATGTCAGGAAAAGACTTATTTGACTCAAATTAACTAAGTAAAAGAGATCATACATCTGACTTAATGAGGAAAAAAGAAGTGGTTTTGGTCCATAAAAAATAATTTGTCCAGGAAAACATTCTAGAAGTAACAATCCAAATATTCCTACAAGGGATCCCCAGTATTATAACTACAAACTTGCAACATTTTCTCCTTCTGTGTGTCTTTGACTGAGTACTGATTTTAACACAAACATCATTTGGATAATCTCATACTTAATTCTGAAAAGGCTAACTTTCCTAAAATTCAATTTCGACAATAAATGTTTAGTCCTAGTAAAAAATTGTACTTCTTTTACTCCGGCGAGAACTTAAAAACCAGTCCCTAGTGACAGTAGCTGCATATTCCTTGCAGATTCATAAAATATTTTGCAACAGAAGTGTTGTAGAAATTAAAGTATCATTGCACTGAATGTCAAAACATAACTCAGTGATATCCTTAACTTTAATTTTTAATGTTGCAAATACCACATTGATACTTCATTCTTGCCTTGATTACATTTCTAATACTCTTTTATGAGCAGTTTAAAAACAACAGAGTAAGAACAATGTCTTTATGTGATTTAAAAGCACCAACAACTGAAATGAATCTTCTGTGTAGTCATGCTTAAATCAATTAAATAGATCCAGATCTTAGGAAAAGTCTCTAATTATACTTCAATTACTGCCCAAGCTTTAAAAAAATAAAGTAAGAGAAAAAAAAGCTAGAAGTTATCAGATGCCTCATCTTCCTTGTTATTACATTGAATATGCAATTTTAAAAGACATTATATGTTAAAAGACGCCAATAAGGAGTTCTTCATTTATGCCAAGTGAGCTGATCATTTTCTAATGATGAAAGTATTTCTCTGAGCAGGAACACTTAAATAGAAATATTCACAATCTTCTTCTCCAGCTAATTAAAAGCACTCGGTCTGATTAAACATAAGTCTGAACAATGTTTTCCATTCCTATCCTTCCCCATTCCATAATAAATCAGTGCTCTTGAGGGAGCCAAGGCTCTTGGTTTAAGTACTGACCCTAAACTAATTTTATTTTTATTATTTTAAGAGTTCTTAAAAAATATTAACTCACGTGAAAAATGAAGGCACGAAGTCTCTGCATGAAGGCCTAACAGATGCTTCCAGCACAACACTTTAATGAATGACCACTTCCACAGAATGGAACAGACAACATTTTGTGCTGAGCGGTCGCGTGGGCCATTCAGGAATCGGAAGGGAATAAGCCGACTCCCTCTACGAGATCCGTGCTCTTCCTACACCTCCCACAGCAACTTATCCCCCGGCTCAGGGAACCAGGGCAAGCTGCAGGAGCTGGTACTGACAGACAGCAAACCCTCCACACATCTCTCTTCCCTTGCAGGTCCCCCCTCCATCGATGGTTTTCCAGTGGCCATATGGCAACTACGGCTGGATGGCTGCTGTCCCCTGGTGCTGGTGACCCCTCCCGACACAGCACAGGTCAGATGGTGCTGGTGGTGGCGTGGGGAAATTGGGCTCCCCACCCGGGCATCCCCGGGCTGCTGACCAGGCAGCCAACTCAGCCTTGCCTCCTCCTCCCTTCTTTCTGTCTCTGACTGCTGTGCTCGGCAGCAGCTGGAAGGTCTTCAGAGTCTTTGAATGGCTCTTCTCAGGCAGTTCTTTCTGTAAACTAGGCTGGTAACCTGGCAGACCACAAGTAACTTGCCTGGAATTTAGGCTAAATGTATTGCTATGGTCTAATACACAGAAAATTAGAGGATATTAAAAAAAAAAAAAAAAGACACCCACTTGCTCCACCCCCGCCAACCTCCCTGCTTCATGAGTACCAGGGTAGAGCTGAGGTGAACGTGGTTGAATTAACATACTACCTACATTTTTCCCATTTTTATTAAATTCATTTACCTGATTAATTTTTTTAGTTGTAAAAAAATTAACCAAGCCCTGCCAACAAAGAACAGTACTGCTGTTTAAGCTATCGATAAACTGAGCTTTTAAAACAGTTTTGTTTCAGGTAATAGTGTTTGTAAACATATGTGATAGCTGTAATTCATTCTCCTAATGTAAAAATAAAAATGCTTTTAAATGTATTGTTTAATATTTTTTTTCATGTTACTACTGTAAATATTAAAGAAGCCAGAGTAAGACTCTGGTGCACCTTTTAGTACTTACAGTACCATTTGCTGTTAAATTTTCAGTGTTATGAAAAACCTTTTTGTTCAAAAGCTAAGAATTATGCATGCAGTATATTTTCAAAGGAAGCCCTAGTCCGTATGAACAAAACACCACAGCACCAATTTAGCTCTCTGCAAAAATAGATGTCTAAAGATCATAGCCTGCTAATGAAATCTTTTTTTAAATTTTGCCCGTGGAGTTCCCATTCACGTTATGCAGCCTGAGAGATGATTGAGACACAAGAAATATGATAATTATTACTTTTCATAAAAGACAGAAAGCATAGCTCTAAGATTACATTCTAAAATGCCTCCAGCTATCTGAATTCAGAGTAGCACCCTAACAAGGGCAGAAGGTAACACCTCACAGTATCAGAGGCTGCGAGGGAAAGACAGGAGTTTAAAGGAAAATAGCAGCTCCTCTTTCTTGAACTTGCAGCTTAAAAAGTTTGAGGTAATTGTACCACTAACAGACCATGTTTAATCTCTGAAATACATTTGACAGATCAAACACAGAAGCTGTAAATTACCAGTAATGTCAGCAATCTTTCCATTTAACTATCAGTGTATCAAACCACAAACTTGGTGAACACAATAATAACTCAAAGATAGGAATCTAAGGAGACTCAGCTTATATATTTATTTGGTTTTCAAGTACATGGTTAGCCTGCAAGACACAAATATGTTTGGTTTTCTCAGCAATAACAGGGATATAAAAAGAGGTATATGCAAAAACTAGAACACACTGAGTGCCAGAACAATTACATTTCCCAAACATTGCAGGTAGAGAGCCAGATACAAAAGAGCATTTTGAGCCGGAACACCCACGTGAAGGGAATGACTGAGGGTTATTTCAGTGCAGCTACTGGAAAAAGGGGGAGTAGCCCAAAGGCCAATCTCGCTTGTGCTCCAGTGCGCTCTGCCTGGCTGATCATGACCTTGGGGGAAGGATGGGACCACGTGAAGTACGGAGATGGGCAGTGCTGGAACACCTGGCTACACCTTCTGTACTTCAGAGAGCACCCGTTGGTCTATTACTGGTATTGAAACCTTGGGATGTGAGCTTGGTCCTTTTGACAAGGTTTCATGGGACCATTTGCAAGCCTGGGAGTCTGGCCAGGTGTAAACATGACAATTGCAATGATTTTACTCACACGTGCATTATTTTGGTACCAAGACACTTCTACTTGGAAAAGGCTATACAAGGCTTTAATGGTAATTGTAGCAGTGTAGTTATTTCCTTTGCTAAAGCAAAAAAATACACGAACATAAGGAACCTCTGTATCAGAATAAGTGAACTACATGATGACAACTGCTTTAAATACATGTATGGATTTAATTACAGTGATAACATTTTATAATGTAAATAACACAAAAACAATCTATGATAACCAGCCATAATTTATGCTGTAACAAAAATAATAAAACCAGGCAGTAAAACCATGTGCTATTTAAATTACTACTACTTCTGGTTTTCCTGATGTTGAAGCACTTCATACAATTACTGCATTTTCAGTGCTCAGTGCTAAAGTCTACAGAGGAGACCACGCAGCAACATGTTATTATTCTTCCTTCTTTTTCTCTCCCATGAAGTCTCTTTGTGAAACAGGATTCTCTAAAATTATTTCTTCTCAATCAGAGCCCATGGTTTGCAGTCCATACATCACACCCTGTTCAAGGTTGCTACTGTAACTTTGTTTAAATTTTTAACACCACGCTGCACATCTACAAAGTCTATGTCACTATCTAACCAAACACCACATCCATTTTTAATGGATGGGATAACATCTCTCTCGCCTGCTTTTCTTCTTACAGCAGAACAGTGCTGCACACAACTTGAGGCCAGTTTATTCCTGCATGACTGAGGATGTTTCCTGCAGCAGCAGGAGATTAGCACGTGTTTGGCATTATATGTATGAAGGGATACGGGTCCAGCAATACTGAGGGTTGTTACTTCTCATCCTAAATGCCTGGAGTCCAGCCTGAGCCTCTCAGACTGGGTTGGGTGTCTGAGTTCCCTGCCTGTGAGAGTACAGGATGCCTCACAAAGTAATCCCGAGCAGACAGTAAGGTTGAGCTGGGAGCTGTTGAAACTAGCCAAGAAAAACACTGAGGGAAGGGTGTGCCTCAAATTCTTCTCCTTTTGCAGCTTAGGTATTTTTTTTTTAATGGACGGTAAGGCAGTGCTTATGTCAGCTAGGGTTTCAGAGCCCCAAACCCACCCTAACTTGCTCAGGTGCCATACTTCTTCCTTTTATGACCAAAACACAAGAGGTGCCCACTCCTTAAATACTGCTAGAGGGTCAGAATACAGACAATGTGGAATTAATTTCTGCTTTAATCCCTTCTCTGGCTTGACATAGTTCAAACCTACACGTCTCAATTCCCAGCAGAATGTTCCAACCCTATTATGCTGAGGATAACCCAGGGGTGGGAGAGAGGAAGGGACCACTGGCCCCTTTCTGCCTAAATTGTGCCAGTGCGGCAATGAAAACAATTTACTTAGTTACAGTAAAAGGTAAATTACAGTAGTCTGTTGCTTTTCAGAATAAACTTTGAAGTCTATTGCTTTTTATATTATATTACCCATTACACTCATACTCGTATTCCCTTGCTATGTAACAGTCTCTTGGGATTCTTCACACTTCTATTTAAATTCCAGGGACACACTGCTTAGCAGTGACATTCAATTAGTTCTCCACTTAATAAATAACTGTATATAATTGAATATTTTTGCAAGTATTAAACATAGAACATATTCATTGTTAAAATTTAAAATCTTCAGTTATAGGCTTGGAGCCAGTGAATGACACTGCTCACATTGAAATAAAATGAAAGGATTACAACATGGAATGCTTATGTTTAGAAATGGGTCATCTGCAATTTCAGAAAATAGGTAATTTACAAAGTTTAAAATAAAATGCATGATTGCATTGTTCTAAGCATTGAGAGACTGAACAAAAGGCTTCCGCTTTCTTATCAGCATCAATTATGGCATGAGTGTGAATAATATGAATTGTGATTGAATCATTACTAACCATTTTTGCATAATTTTCCACTTTCATTTCACCAATACAACATTTTTATAAAAGATGAAATTATATTTCTTCTAAGAGCCATAAAGAAAAACCACAGAGCTTGATCTGTGAAGATTATTAAGAAGATACAGATCATCTCTCCATCCCTAACAATAGTAGCTAATAGCACTCCTGTATTTTATTTTCTAGCCATGCTCCCTCATGCAAAGGTTTTCACCTCAGTTTTGATGAAGGTAGAGCTGGGACAAAGTTTTTCTTCTGCAGTCTCTTATGGTAGTCCTTCTTATGCTTTCAAGACAGTCAGAATCTGGGGACCAGGTCTGCCACACAAACTGGTTGCCAACGATTTGTTCACTCTTTAGGGAAGCCACGGTAGTTGTGGAAAGAGAAGGTGGCTCGCTTTTGCCCTGTGTTACAGGGTTACACTCAGTTGCACAGAAAATTGGATAGCATCTGGTGGGAGGACAGAAATTGTGGCTTTACGTGTGTGAGAGCCATAAGCAGGCTGGGCCCTGCAGCCTGGTAATGCAGGGGATGGGGGAAGAGTGATCAATCCTGTGTTAATTATGGAGCCGGCAGATTGTTGAGCAGCTAATATTTCTTTTGTCTGGAAGGTGACTTGAAACAGTGACAGCAAAGTATGATTACCATATGAACACTATACATTTCCATACCTTTCAAATACAAGCTTTAATTTGGACCAGGAAAAAAGATGAGATTAAAAGAAACTTGCACTTCAAGCATGTGATAATCAATCATCCAGAAAAAAAGTTTGATTATATATATTGAGTTACTTAAGTGCTCTTTGAAGGCAGATGAGATGAAACGTATGTTTAAACATGTCAAACATGTTCAAGGAATATTTTAAACAGCCATTGTACAATGAGATGACTTTAGGGATGGGCTCATGGCACTGTAGACTTGGGCCCTCGTTTCAGTGTGGAATACACTGAGATGCTGGACTTCAGGTCACGTAAATCACTCCATATATGCACATATGGGGACCAGGGACCATAGGACTTGCTACATTTTCAAGTGAAAATATTGTTTTTGCCAATAGTTATTTAACACACTGAAAGAATGCACAGAATACACCAGGAAGAAATGCAACACTGTGTTTGATAAGGATTTCTCTCCACCTTTGTACAGATACCTCTCCTAGGATCATATTTTGTGAGGTTTTCTTTAGGAGTGCCTGGATTGGTAAAAAGGCTTTTAGTTTTTCTGTTCTCTGATGTTTATAACTTTTGTCATGTATCAAAGGGACTATTGATGCATATAAATGATTAAACAAAATGTAATGAAGGACAATGGAGATGTTTAACTGTAAACACCTGCTATACATCTTTCAAGGAATCCTGGAAAGCAGGGGGCACTGAGATTTATCAGGTTCTTAATTGTGGAGGCATCTTCATTTGAATGAAACTAAGTGAAGCATAAGTAAAGATCTGTGAGACAAAAAGACCTGTGTTATTAGTAGAAGAAGAGTTTTTTCTATCACATAAAAAATGAGTGACAGGTGTAAGCCAGTCATGAAAAAAGGGAACAAAAAAAAAGTTGCATGGTTACCTAATCACCTTCCCAAAGACATCTTGACATGAAGGCTCCAAATTTCTTT
Source organism: Pomatostomus ruficeps (assembly GCA_013400735.1). Taxonomy (NCBI): domain Eukaryota; kingdom Metazoa; phylum Chordata; class Aves; order Passeriformes; family Timaliidae; genus Pomatostomus; species Pomatostomus ruficeps. The sequence continues at coordinate 147,080 of VYZT01010487.1, forward strand.
ACACCATGCAAGAGGATAAATGAAGCAGCCTAGGTGAACATGCACGCTTTTGGCACTCCTGGTAAACATTAAGTTAGCTGTGTTAAGATGAAACCAAAGCCCTGCCCAGCAATAATGCTTGAAGATACTGCATAGTCAATTCCAGCCTACCAACAGAGAAAAAAAAAATCAATCTCTCAAAAACTTGCAGGAGAATTATGTGTGTTCTACAGTCCTGCTTTAAAACTCAACAACGGTAGTAGAAGGAATGCCTGATGATCAGAATAACTGCATAAACAAACCCACTGATAATCAGTCAAGTTTACAGATAAATTAGCATGGCATCCCTAGGGAAGTCACAAAAGCTCAGATTACGGCAGATGGCTGTAGGATGCTTTCCTTTACAGACCTGAGCTACCAAATGTGCAGTTAAAATACAACTTACTTATTCTACACCCTTCACTTAGGTGGATCTCTAAACCACATTCTTCCGAACAATTACTTAAGGCGGACACTTTTGATATTGCTGTGGCCATTATTAAACCTTTGCTTGAAGATGCTGGTGAACAGCTTCATCCCAACCACCCACCCCACTAGCACATGCAGCCAGAAATACCTGACTACACAAAGACACCTACAGTATCAGTAGTCCATCAAGCTCTCTCGCTCTCCACGGTGCCAAGTATTGCCATCACCCTCACAAGACCTGGCATGGGGAAGGCATGTATGTACCATGACCCTTCATTCTTCGTACTGCCAAGCAGTCCATGGGAATCCAGGGAGGCACAGCACAGGGAAGTGAGTTCGTGTGGTCACTTGGTTTGTTCAGCTGGGAGGAGACTGAGGGGAGACCTCACTGCAGTCGACAGCTTCCTCACAAAGGGAAGCGAAAGGGCAGGCACTGATCTCTTCTCTGTGGTGACCAGAACCCAAGGAAATGGCACGGAGCTGTGCCAGGGGAGGTTTGTATTCAATATTAGGAAAGGTTTTTTCAGCCAGAGGGTGCCTGGGCACTGGAACAGGCTCCCCAGGTCACAGCACCAGCCTGACAGAGTTCAAGAAGCACAAGGACAACACTCTCAGGCACAAGGTGTGATTCTTGGGATATCCTGTGCAGGGCCAGGATCTGGATTTGATGATACTCATGGGTCCATTCCTACTCAGCACATTCCGTCATTCTATGAAAGGTGTGCAAAAAACATGCCATATGCATGCAACATTTGTTTCAGAATAGCCTTTGATAATCTTAATACAACTGCCATGAACTTCCTCATCACAGGTTCTTTTACAGACACCATGCCATACCAAGATATAATGTGGGTTTTCTTAATATCCATTTCCCCCCATAAGTTTTTAACTGTAATGCTCAGTAAACACTTAAGTGCCAGCATGGAGTGGATTATTGTTAACATGTTGCAGGAAAATTGCGCAGTGCTAAAGCTTGCAATAAAAATAAGCAGAACGCCCACTGTTAATACACTGTAGTTAAGTGTATTAGCTGTTTTCAGAAGCATTAACTCCCACACAAATAGCAATGCTATTTTGTCCAATATATTATTATCAGACAGTGAAAATCAGTTGGGGACTATCTAAAGCCTTTATGCCCACATGTATTAAAATAAAATTGCTTCACAAAATTAGGAAATTGTGTGGGGACAGCACTTAAGGTTTTACCAGGTGTAAACAAAATAATAATAATAATACTAATAAATTATGAAATTACACATTACTTGTACAAATGACTCTTCCCTTTCCCCACCTGATACTCAGAATCATTGAAAAGAAATGATTTGTTTCTCCACCTCTCATTTTTTATTGTATTTTTTGTCTCATCAGCTGATACGATTTCATAAATTTCGAGCTCTTGTACTTTTCACTTCACCAGAGTGGGAAAACTAATATTGGATAACAATGGTACACAAGAAGAAGCAATTGTTAATGATCCTAATGCGGCAGTGTAAGCTCTTCACGAATGTACTGATTATCCTTTTGTTTCTACTTCCTGTTCATCTGTCTCAGCAGTGACATCATGGAAATAATAATAATTTGCACCCAGATTCTCAAAGTGGTTTGCAAATATTAATTAATTGCAAACCTAATTATGCCTCTGAGACAGATTTTATGTTCCTATTGTGCTCTGGAGACCCACGTGCCTCCTTCCTTGAAGCGTATTTCTTCTCCTTACAGGGCTATTCAAACGCCCCTGAAATTAAGGGGGAAAAAAAAGAAAAAAAAATATTGGGCGGTAGAGGGGAGGGAAGAAGAAGACAGTGGGGGAGGGAGGGAGGAAATAGGAAAGAGAGATGAAACAAAGCCCTCATATTTTACTCTCTGCTTTACCTACCTGAATCAGGGAGAAGGCTATGTTTTTATGGCATTTTCTGTTAGCAGTAATATTAAAGATAACTATGTTTTGTCCTGAGGTACTGTTATGTGGCAAAAAGTGAAAATATGACTAAAATGGCAAAAAGCTGTGTTTCAATTTTACAAATTCTTAGATGATGACAGTCATCTGGCACCCAGCAAGCTCAGCTCCACACGTGGCCGTGGGTTTGGGCTGGGCTGAGCTGCAGGGGTGCACTGTCACACCATCGGGGTGCTGTCACAGAACAGCTGTAACCCCTGCTGCCACATCCCCTTTCTGGGGGTCTCACTATCACAAGCTCACATAGCAAATTTTCAACAACGACAATGGAAAAACATTTGACAATTCATTTTCTAGGGAAGCTACTGATGCATTTTCTTCCTCTCTGGGAAGCTTACTTTGGTATAAAGCTTGGATGTGGCCCCCTTGGAATAAATATTACAATAAATGCTTCTTTCACACCGCTTTTCACTATGGTGGTCCTATTTCTTTCTCAGAAAATCACTCATCACTCTGAGGGATAAAAATATGAAAAATACTGTGGGTTACCTTTTTCCTCACTTTAACATCACAGATACTCAGTCACGTAATTCTTCCCTGCAAACACTATTCTTTTGACTTCAAAAATTAGGATAGAATTATGTCAGTCCTAAGAAAGCTGCCAGTTAAGTCTCATCCCCTTAGAATAAGAGCAAGTAGAAGAACAGGCCAATTAGAGCCAATGAAACAATTACCTTCAAAACTCTGACTGTTGCCAAAACATCTATTTGCCCTAATGGAAATATACATGCTTCCACAACATAGGTGGTTTACCAAAAGAACAAAAATGTTATGCAATCCTCTAAATGCTCTACCAAAATTAAATGTTTCTCCTTTAAATACCACAGGTGAAGAGCAGCACAACTAGAGCTCAAGTGATGTCCAGGACATTGCAGGAGTGCATCTGGGATGACACGTTTAAGATATTTTCTTTAAAATTCAAGTAATTAAAAGTGTTTGAAATCATCTGTCCAGACTAGCAGAATGCAAATACATGAATACCCTTTGAAAACCACAACGTTACTTTTTCTTTTCTTCATCCAATAGCCTTAAAGTGTGCTGCACAGAAGTCAAAAAGATTTACAAATAATTTATTAAACTAATTCTAACAAAAAGTACACTCTATAATGAGTATCTGACTTTTAAAATGAAAGCAACATCTTGGAAATTTTGGTCAGATTTAGTACTTTGGTTTATTCATTTTGTTTCTGAGAAGAGCAATTGTGCAGATGACAGTGGTTTTGTTCCACCTAGCATTTCTACATTTTGGAACACAAAACTATGGATGTTTAAGAGGTGAAATTCATGTAAGAGGAAAGAGTTGAGTGCATTGAAGGATTCAATAAAGTAAGAAGGTAAAACAAAAGACCTTGTAGCTTTTTCACCCAATCCTCCCATATATCTTCAAACCCATATTTTAAATAAAAAAACATCCTACAGACTTACAAATCAGAATGTAATTCTAAGAAATTGAAGGCCTGAGATTTGAAGCTGTAGGAGAGGTGCAGAAAGGGAACTGTAATATGTTGGCAGTGATCTCTGGAGCAGCAGATGGCAGGAGAAACTCTGTCTCTTACCTTTATTCACCATGCCATTTGACTGATTAAACTGTATTTATGTACCAAGAAAATATTATAAAACAACACACATAACTATAGCTCTTTAGTACACATCATCCCACTCTTATTTTTGGTGTTCTGGTAATCTGCCTGCAAACTTCACGCATTTTTGTCCAGGTTTCCTCCTACCTGCATGCAGTTACTTTATGTTTCTGCATCCCTACAAAATAACACACACCCCAAACTATTAAAGCTGTGATCTTCCATTCTGGCTGAGTAAAATCAGCTGATACTAGAAGAGGGAAGACCTCAGGACTGGGGCACTTCAAAAGGTCTTGGTAATTCAACAGGTGGCAACTTTTTCTCTCAGCAAGAATTGGTAGTGTCAGACAGAGCATTTTCTTTTGAGAATGAGTTTGTCCTATTTTGCTTGATTTTATCACCACAATGACCAGACGGGTGAGCATCAGATCAGCTCTCTGTGCACCTTACATGTCCTTATGCAAAGGCTCTTCCCTTTCACCAGCACCCCACTCTTCCTGCCCCAGCCTTCCAGGACACCACAGCACACGCCATTAAGACAAGAGCTGCAGGGAGTCAGGAGAGAAGTGGATGTGTGCCACTGCTTTGGGTTAACACTGCTGGTGATGTGCTCCAACTTGCCTTAACCAACATGCAGGCACCCATTCATCCCAACTCTGCCAGGCTCACAGGTAGTCCAGCGCATGCCTGTGGCTGCTGCTTTGAAGCTTGGTCCTGGCACATGGGCTGGGCACAGTGTCCCCTCTGGAGTTCTCCGCACAAGGTCTTTTATTCATAAAAATGGCAATACTCCGTGAGAAAACTGGAATGGCCTGTAGATTGGAGCTGATGTTCAATCTGCTTTACTCTCACCTGATTTTCTCATTTTCCTGAGCGAGGCAAGGATCATTCCCACCTCGCTGATGGAGGCTCCACTGGTGTCACTTACAGCCTGGAGTCCACTGGGCCAGGTTTGGTAGGTACAGGTGAATATGGGAAGAGTGACTGACAGCCAGAGCCCATCAGGACCAACGTCGGAGGAAGGCAGCGGCCCACAGGAGGGGTGAGAGAGAGACATCAGCTATCCATACAGCTGATTTCATTTAAACCAGGCAAAATCTCACACTCAACTAAGTGAGCTAAGACCTCTCTGCAAAACTGACAGAATCAGCAAACTGGGAATGACTGGTTCCAGTGATTGCACTCATGGAGAACTCCTAAGTCTGACTTCAGTGGGGATTTACCATCTGCATCAGGTGACAACAGTAGCCCATTGTTAAAAACTGTTTCTAACAGCTTTGGGCCATTATTCTTTATCTTGATATCTCCCCATACTGGAATAATTCCTTCCTTCATCTGCACATTTACTGTGAAAGTATTTATAGATGATAATGAGGTCCCTTCCTTCCATCCTACTGAGTTTCCTCTACGCTGTAGGACTGACTTACCACTTGCTATATTATTCTATCCTTCAATCCTACTTCTATTTAGAAAAAAGAAGCAGCTTCAGATATACAGACAATCAGAACCACTTCTGACATTGCAGGATCATTTATAAACAATGGAAAATAAAATCTAAAAAAGAGAAAGTGACGTAAAGTAGCTCTTTCTCCACATTCAAAAGAGTCTTTTGATGGGACCTGTGAATATTCATTATACAGGTTGAGATTTTTGTTAGTTAACACCAGGAAAACACACAAAAGAAAAAAATAATAAAGGTTTTAATAACATTCAGCAATGAACTCAGTGACGCTTCTGCTAGTTATTAAATCAGATGTGGACTTTACAAAAAATATTCCAAATTACTTAAGACATACAATTCAAATGGTGAATCATAATGTCTTGCTAAAATGTCTTCAAGGATACAGATAATTTCAACTACACACACAGATCTTGTTTCTTAATTCCAATGTTATTAATTCTCCTTCCTCTACAACTGTAAGTAATAAAGCAGATACTTATTTTACCTAGGTCTGGATTAAAAGTGGAACATTCTCCTTGAAAATTACAACGCTAAAAGATGGCCTAAAGTATCCTGATTAAAGTATTTCCAGTAGTACCATTTTATGGGGTTTGTTAGGGATTTGAAATCGAATAAAACTTTGACACCATTCATAACACTAACAAAAATTTGAAAGAAGTGTACTAATCTGAAACAGATACTTAAAAGCTGGATTAAAATTTCCCTGGTGCACAGAAACTAACACAAAGTAGCAAAGCTAATTAGACTGACCCTATAAAAAGTTCCTCATTCTTATTTAACACTGCCGATTTTCAAGCTATTCATAAACTATTTTTACCCTCCCTATTCCAATAAATGAAATTAGACCTCTTTTCATGCTGACTGTTTACCAGTAAATTTGTTGATAAATTATTATTAACTATCTTCCAAAGTAGAAAACACTATCTTATTTGCACACGTCTGGTAATGATACTCCTGGGTCTAGACAAATGAAAAGAGAGTTAAACAAGATATGTTAGCAAACTGAGTTCTCTGTTTACAAATAATATTAAGCTAAAACTAGAGAAAAGTGGTATTTCGTTACAGTTATAAAAAAATCAAAAATGCTACTAAAATGTTTTATTCAACCCTTTGGAAACTGGAGTAGGCATTCTTGTGATCTCTAGTGATACAATAAAATAATACCAAATGAAGCACTAAACTGAAACTACAAACCCATTCTAGTTGAATGATGGAATAAATACTGGAAAATCTGTTTTGTTACAAAAACATTGAAAAAACCCCTCATTATATTTTTTCTTAGATCTAGCAAATATAACATCCTGCATTCAGGTTTGTTTCCCTGTCTCCATGCTGTGAGACATGAGATTATTTCAGTGAGATTTACCCCAGACAAATCACAGACAGATTCCCAATCCACTTAAACTATTAACTCTGTGGATTACATGTGTTATGTGAAAAAAACCCCCAAAAAAGCAAAAAACCCCTGAGCCCTCCTGTACATAAATATAGTATTTTTTTAAAAGCCTCACACAGTTCTATCAAGTGAGATAAGAATAAGTCTCAGAGTAGATCAGTTTTGGATATAAGGATTTTTATCCCATATAATTACAAACATGTTAGAGTAAGGCAGTATTATATGTATCCTCCTTTCTAAAAATTATCAATAGTTTGTTTTTATACCTCTCATAAATTAACCAGCTATCCAACTAGACCTTCCTCTTAGCTATCACAGTTTGGAATCTTTGTCTATTAGTTTGTGATGACCTGTACAGCATTTAACTGATTTCATTATTTTATACACATATATATGGCTGTAAGATACCATACACTGTAAGTCTACTTATCTATTTGACTCATTTGTGAATTCAAGAATAATTGTACTACATCCAATGTAATTATAACGCAAATTGCTAATTTGATAACGTATTTATATAACATCCTAACTGCACTGAAATCAGGTAAATACTACATAATTCCTCCCGTGAGAGCAAAAGCAGTGCAAAGACTCATCCAATATAAGTCTGTTCCCACCAGTTTCAAGTAGATCACCTGAATAAAGCCCATTTCTTAGGATTTGCAAAGGCAACAAGGATTTTACCATAATATTTAGAATTAAACTGATCATCTTTAAGAATCTCCCCAAATCCTTCCAGCTAGTTACATGAGAATGTTGTTACGTTGTCTTTCCTCCATGGAGCACTACAATAACTTATTTCCGGGTTTTTTTCACAGTTTAGAAAAACCTATGGTGCTTTAGTTAGTTTACTTTGCTTGTGTTGTTTTAAATGAAACACTGCCTTGGGCTAAGGAACTTCTATTCATGACAATGCAAGGTTACAAAAACTAATCTAGATAGTAGAATCAAGATTAAGAGTGTGTTTATCTGAACACCAGACCCCAGATTTCCACCACCACACATTTCTTTATGTATTTAGCCCAATGAAAACAAATTACTATTTTTTTCAATCATCTCCATTTTTCCCGGAGAACAGATGACACTCAGTGTAATCAACCCAAACCTGTTATTCACACAAATCCTCCGAGAACAACACTTCACGTGCAACAGAAACAGTATTATTTATGCATCCTGAACTGAGTTATAAGCACCAGGCAAGTACAGGGATGTTCCTGAGAAGTCTGTATCTCAGAGGACACCAGCTGTGAAGGCAGAAGCTGGAGCTCTCGCTTGTGTGAGGTCACTGAGTTGGGGTCTGCAGTCCCTGAATGGGGCCAGGATACAGGTATGAGAGAGGGGAGGGAGGTGAAGGGAAAACCAGGGAGGGCAGTTATTCCTCGGAAGGAATCTGGCTAGAAACCGCACCATGGACATCAGACAAAATGAAAAATTCTGCGGCCTGATGATTATCTCGCCTTAAAAGATTAAATTATTTATTTGTACCTTCTATGACATCCTGCATTTTTTTCTCCTAAATACTTTGAGATCAGCTAAAAAAGAAGTAATTTAAGCATATGGTACTTATTTTCACTTGTGGCACAAACATGCAACTATTTTAGAGGTAGGTATTTAGATTTCCTTTTCAGCTATTTCAGTGGTATTATAAAAATAAAAAGCAGCTGACTTCTGTATTACTGTAATTGTGCTTAATTTCTTGTAATGCCAAGTTACCAAATCTGTTGTGGTTGGTCTGAACTAGTGACATTGCTTCCTTCTGATGACTCTGTACTCGAATTTGTTATGAAATGTTTGTATATTTCTCTTTTTCTCATACTTAATTTATATAAGGGAAAAGGTAACAACTGTAATTAAATTGATCATGGTATCTTCCATACGTATGTATTAGTATGCTAATAAGTTTTACATCCATCCATACACCAAGCATGAGGAGAAGTACTTTAATTGCTTTCGTGATCGTAAGTGATAAAACTGTTTTGTGATCTCAGAAATGAAACATACCACTGAAGGTAAATTGTACTAACAAAACATTAGGTTATATGAAGTCCTGATTTTGCAAGCATATGGTTTATTATCTCAGGATATCAAGGCCAGAACAACACAGATACTGTAAAATGAAGATCTATCTCTAGACAGGTGGTAATTCTTTCATCTCACTGGTATCTTGCTAAGTGTCTTTTAACAATTAAAGTAGCATTTGCAAAGTAATACCAAGTACTGATTTGAGTATGACCAAATCTGGCACTTGGAGACATTAACACAGTCATTAGAATATATTACAACCTTATGTTTGCTTTAAAAAATTAGGATAAGCTTGCTTTTCACTAGAGTGGGGCCTAAATGGTCCAGCACTCAACAAGGCTTTCTCAGGGCACCACTCAGTACCGAAGTGTGCATGGGCAGGGTATCTTGGGTAGCACCCTGAGTGCATCTCCATCAGACACATAAAAGAACTCAGGAGATACCTAACAAGGCTGAATATTTAATCCACGGCACATTAGGCTGAAACATATCCTGTTTCCTCAAATGGCAGCTATACTCTTGAAAATCAATCATATCAATCAGCATAAAGATTGAAAGATGTCAAAACTACTGACAGCTCAAACTGAATCTATCTTAGCTTTTATTTTGTTTGCACTTAATTGGGCAATAATTTTGAAGATTTTGTTTTATTAAATATCTTGGGAAATGGTCTTTATCTTTGTCTATAATGATGGGAGCATAATCAAACACAGTAAAAAAAATACATCTAAGAAATTTAATTTTTTTTCTGCAGTATCTGACTGTGACAACTGAAATACTTCTGGTGTGAGAAACTAGCACAGCCACTGTTCACAGAACGAAACGGAGGCTCTCGGTACCTGTTTCTTACTGCATTTAGCACTTCTGAATAAATGCATTCAGTTAAATGGATCAGAAATGCAGAGCTCAGTATCAATTTATTCTAAAATTATTTATTTCAGC